>VWZY01013057.1:130850-142378 GCA_013399075.1 Chloroceryle aenea | reverse complement strand
CAACAACAAAAACCTTTTAACTGAAAGCCAAAGAATCAGGACAAGGTTGACAGGCCATCAATATTAAAGCTTTTAAACACTTTAGGTTTAACAAAAAAAAAGATCTATGCAGCCTTTGAGAAGCTACTTTTAAGTTTCTACTTCTTTTTTAGCTTTCCCTTACCTTTTAGGCAGACAATCTGCTAGCAGGGGGTCATGGTCGCCTGAACGAGCTTTTAAGTTGCGCCTTGACATACTCTCTAGGAGGTTGCAAGGACTGAGGCCATGTACACAAAAAAAAAGCTTTTTTTGCAAAGATATTCTGCAAAAAGCTTCAGCCAGCTTTATGAAAACTATACATCTCTGAGATAATAAATGTTTAAGCAGGCAGGCTCATTAAAAAGGAGCCTGCATCTGGGTTTAAGAACATGCACAAAATAGTATTTAAGTGTTTAAATATAGAGAGAAACATATATACAGTCTCAACATAAAGCTACTTTTTTTTTCCTGAGATGTTTTGCTGCTGATAAGCACACACTGCAGTCCTGTCAGTATGAATTTGCCTTTGTAGGTATGTATTACTGTATGTGTATTTTGTATTCCTAGTAATTTAGATGCTATTTATGCAGCCTGTGTTCTGCCTTAGGACTGCAGCAGAAGCATTTCACCTGCTTTATGGGGAACCTAAAAGGATTATTCAATGAGTTAAAAAAAGGCTGCAAGATGCTTAGAACTGTGAATAAATTGCTTTGCTGTAAAACAAGCATTTTGAGCTGGTTTCTATATAGGGCTGAATTCTGCCAGCAGTTATACCACAGAAGCACCACTTATTCATTGTATTAAATATCGTGCAACACAAGCAGTGGGCCAAATTCTGCCCCCGCTTACACTCGTGCAATCTGACAATAATCTTTCACAGAACAGTGAGATGCATGAACTGCATTAATTCCAGCAGTACGACCAGCTACAGAGAAAGATGTTAATTTCCTACAGTCCCAGTATAACCATGTTATGTAAAATATAAATAAATAAACCACGGACCTTTCTTATTATTATTTTCTGTTTCAGCATATAACAGCAATAACGACCTCACTGCGGGGCACTTCCTGAAGATTAATGACAGGCAGGGGTTAATGGCCTGAGGCTCACCCAGTCAGTCGTTAATCCCCAGGAAATGTTCTGTGCCTCAATCCTTAATGCTTAAGTATCCTATAAATTGTAAGTCTTCTCATAACCACATCCTTGATCTTAACAATAGTTTAAAAATGCATAGCTTGGTTTGCATCCTGGAGATGGCAAAGAGAGCACATAATGTTCCTGAAAGGTGCACTAGTTAAATCTGTAGCACCATTGCCTTCTTTCTATTTTATTTATTCTACTGTTTATTACAAAAGGCACATCATCATACCATGAAACAAGGGTGCGGGGGGGTGGGGAGGGGTGGGGAGGGATGTAGAATCACATATACGGTACACAGGAACTTCCACTGATCCAGCTCTGAACATGTCTCTGTCAGAAATATACCTGCTGAGTCACTGGCTTCTGAAAAAAAAAAAAAAATCCCCTAGCTTCCAAATAACTACTTTAAACTACTAATATGACAGCCTAGAAACTATTACCTTTAAAAAGTGTAAATAGCAGCATATGTTGTGATGATGATCTTGCATGGTTTGTCTCTTGGGTGGCCAGCTGGGAGACATCACATGATCAAGGGACAGATGGTGGTCAGAAGAGGATCAGCTGGTGACACATTCATTTTATTAATTTATTGTTTTGTTTTGTTTTGAAATTCCCATCACTTAACCTTGGGCTCCATGCAGCTATGTTAATAAAACCGTACCAAACTTGGCTGGCTGCAGTCATAGCCAGTGGCTGGGGATCACCAGCACAAACTTAAGGAAGCAATGCTGTGTCTGAGACAAAAACATTACTCTTACAGTGTGGGGTCTGACTTAGGACCAATACAAGCTACTGCAAAGCCAAGCTTGCTTTTCAACCTCTAATGATCCACTAGAGGTTTGCTTTTCCCCTCCAGACTTTAATGCACCTAGGTTCTGAAAATGCTCTTTAACACCACTGAAACCTATGGCGTGATGTAAATACATTGTAAAAAAACCCAAACATTCTTATGGCATCTGCTTGAAATTTTTTTTTTAATCCAGCTTCAGCATGACAACCAGGACAGGGTGGGAGAGAACCTGTCCAGCTGCAACAAGTTCTTTCTGCGATAGTCTACAACTATTGCTTCCCCTTTCATACACATGTGCCTGGCATATGTGCGGCTGCTCCTTGTGCTCCGCACTGTCTGCCGGGGCCGTACTTGGCCCCTCGCCCCAAACTCAGGATCCTGCAGAAGGGGGGTGGTTGTTTCCCTGTACAATTCACATCCCTTAACTTTTCTATATGCTGTTTCCAATTAGTACAATTGACAGATTGATATTGTGGTATAGTGCTATATAATATCTGTTAAATAAAAGAAATGCTTTCTAATAATACCTCCCCTATCCCCCTCCCCTCAGCATCAGAAGGGAATCGAAGTTTCCAGGTTTTACCCACTCCTCTGAGAAAGTCATTGATGTTAATTACGGAGACTCTGCAGTCTCCTCTGCCTCCCTGAAGCACGTGCCAAGTAGTTGATAAAGTGACTGTTTTCCTATGCAGAGCTGAAAGCAAGGAAAGCTTTTTTACCCCCAAATAATCCCTTCAGACCTCACCAGAGCCAGGGGAGAAAAAACTCCACCTCTCCAGGCTGTGTCTCTCTCTGTTGACGTTCTGCAGATCTGCGCAGTCCCTGGGAGTTGTTAACCCCTTGTCCTGGCCCCTGATTCAGGAGAAACAGCCAAGACAAGAGGACCAGGAAACCTTTAGGAGAAGATCAGCCCTGCTGCAGTGAGACAGCTGTCCCTACCCAGGATCAGGCCATCAGGAAGAGAAACTCCATTATCATACATCTGCTTCTCACCCCTTGCAAGCTAGAGGTCAGTCAAGAATGGCCATCTACCTGAAAGATTGGCTGGTGACAAGCTGCGACACTGCTAGACCAGGCACCAATGCACCTGGTGTTGATACCTCTCACACGGTCTGCTCCAACATCTCCACTGATGGCAATGTCCTCCAGTGTCAGCCTCCTCCAGATTGAGGACCAGCCTGGCACTGAATACCCCACAATAAATAGAAGCTGTAACTGTTTTTATCAATAAGGATGTTACTTCTCTTGGAAACCACTGAAATACATAATGGAACTTCTGATTATGCCTTTAGTAGATGAATTCCTTCTGTAGAAGAAGCCTGTTCTATTCCACCTCCTGCTCACCTCAGCCTCTCCTCTGATGGGCACTGCAATGACAAGTCTAGAAGGTATTCTTATGAACACTGACATCCGTGGGCTTGAGGATCTCACTCACACCCTTCCATTTAATGCATACCTGCTCCTAAAAGCTCCGAGGAACATGAATTTAATGATCCTCTCACAAATCTGCTCTTCATATCATCTGTCTAAACCCCTTACCTTTTTTTTCCATCATTATATATCAGCTTGAATAATATTGCTCACATCTGTTCCACCTTTCATGGTGATCTCTACAGATAACAAACCTCAAACAGGGTAGAAGAGTTTTTCATTTGCAGATCTGGATCTAATGAAGTTTCCCTTAGACGTTTTTATCACAGAGTTCAGACAACTCCATAAAATCCTAATATATCTGTTGACTACACTTCAAGTAATTTGTGCTAACCAACTGTATATACAGCCTTCAGCTTTGCAAGTGGGGGCTAACTCATGCCAAATAAAACTTGCTTTAGCCAAGTTTTTAGGGAAAGGTGTTTTCCCTTGCATTTGCAGGGAGATAACGGCTCTAGCCTGTCAATTACTGAAGCTCAGCCCACAAAGTGTAAGCCAGTAAACTGTGATTACAGAAGAGCATGTCTGATGCTGGGGATTGTGGTAGAAGTCAGGCAGCACCTCCTTGGCAAATCAGATTTTCTTCCATTAGGACACAAGAAATTTCTTCATATTCTCCTAAATATACTTCTGTGTCTGAAATCCAAATGGGCAGCTGCCCTAGAGGTGCTGACACACAGGTTGCTGTCTGGCTTTCAGACACAGTAGTACATTAATTTGGCTTCAAGTAAGTCTTGAGACCAATTGATCTGGTCACAGTTTTAGCACTGCTGATAGCAAATGGCCTTTTAGGCAGTGACTCTGAGCAGTGACAATGGGAGAAGAGGTCCCCACTAGAGGGCCATCAGAAGCATGTATCGCCCCTCAAAGGCACACCTCCAACTCTCTAAATCATATGGGTATTTCAGCACACCACCCTGTCATGTCCTGGTTCCATGTAACTCAAAAAACAAAGCTGCTTGCACCCCTTCGTGTTTCGGAAAAGCTGTTGAAAGCAAGGTTGTCCAAAGCACAGGCTTGTCACTGCTCCTTGCAGTCTTGCAGTCTGGCCCACAAGTGTAACACATGTGACCAATACCAGATCTTGAAATGGATTAGTGACTGCAGAACCCACGTTCATCCTGTGGTTATTTCAGTGCAGGCACACCTTGATAACTCTGCTTAAAAGGGTGTAAATTATGTTTTGTATTGCAGTGGGATACTATGTTTTAAATTCAACAAAGCTGTCTGGCTCTGTTGGAAGGCTGTCTGCTGACCCACATTTTGCTGTCCACGGGGCTAAAACACCCACTTTCTCAAGTCTTACTCAAAATGGTGGGTTTAACGTCTCAGATTGCTGCACACTGAAACCTGCAAAGAGGGATAAATGTAATAAGTGAAGAAATTATCTTCCACTGCTTCTGAAAAGCTTGGCCAGAGGAGATAGACAACAGATGATCCCAGAAAAGCTGCCCTCTTTTCTCTTCCATTAAACCAGCAGGTCCATGGCAGTGAAGCTGTTGTGCTCAGGAGAGCACTGGAAACCAGGAGCTCATCCTAAGATAGGGAAGTCTTGCAGGCTGTGGAACTGGGCTTGGGAACTCTGGTAGATTCCACTGACCCTTCAGTCTGATGGTCTGCTTGGGTGATAGAGTCGCGTGGATTTGAAATGCTCACAAGCTATAGAAAACCATAAAGGTGGTGAACAGAGAGTCATCAGGTCAGTGCTGTAAAACTACACAAACCACTGCTCATGCTGTCGTAATACCTCTGAGGGAAGTTTAACAATACAATTTGTAAAGGAAGCAAAAAGCTGACCTAAGAGAAGCTAGGAAGTCCTGTCCTACTACAAAGATAAAAATAAAAAATGAAACAAACAACAAACCCCAATAAAACCACCACCAAAAACCAAACAAACAAAGAAACAAAGAAACAAAAAACCCCAACACCAAAAAACCCAAGCATCAGGCTCAGGAAGTACAGCAGGTGTTTCAAGATACAACAAAAGGGACAGTCAGTCCCTTTTGTCAGAGGGTCTGCAACCTAACTGGGACATGCCGCAAGGGAAACAAATGGGATAGACCAGAAGGGACAAGGAACAAGAATACATTAGCGAGAGAAGGCCATCACATGGTTGAATAGCTTTTATGTACACCTAAAATAAATAGTACCTGCAAAGAAGTCTGACAACAGAAATAGGTGCTCTGGAGGAAGCTGTCTGTGGGGAAGGCATTCTAGGGCAGAGAAGATTTTGATATGTCAACACTTAAAACAAGAAGAAAAATAAACGGTTCCACACAAATGCCCTGCCACAGGGCTGTCTGTATGGCAAGTTTCTCTGGTGGTAGACTAGGGCACCAGACAGAAAAGGAGAACAATGGTCTGGGAAGGTGCAGGTGAGCTGAAGAAAGCTGGAGAGGTTTTTGATTTCATTTTGCTAGACCACGTCCTGCTTGAATTTCACTGTAATCAGAACATTTCCCAAAAGCATTTTGATCTTGCTGAACTGGCAGATTCTGACCAAAAATATCTCCTTTGCCTATTTTAGTAGTAACCATGGAAGCCAGCTTTGCACAGGCATTCAGCTGGAGAGAGGATGGCAAGAGACAGCGAGGTGAATGCAGACAAGCTGGGAAATAGGGCTTCAGCAGCTTTCGTGGTCAGACCAGGAAGCATTAGCACAGACAAGGGGGAGAACTGGAATTATGTGGGGGTTTATTAGAAGTTGCTCATTGACTGCAGGAAACCCAAGGAATTCGCTGCTTGGAGAAACCAGGTATAGGCTGGTATGTTGGTAGCAACTAGAATTTAAAGTGCAGTACTAAGATTACATTTTTTCTAATTCCTTTGTATTTTTAAGAAGGTTTAGCAGAAACACAATACACTCATGCTACAGACTTCGTTTATCATGGGGGGCAAAAAAACCCCCTTATGTTCACTGTTATAATTTTTTTTATGTTTGGGAGTGTTATAATCACTACCAAAACATCTGGAACTTAAAATATATAGAGCAGGATGCCAGACTAGGTGGACTTTCAGTCACATATGTTTCTAAATTTTCAGGCATACAGGGAGATACAGACAATATTCTTAATAATTTAGTTACACTGAGAGCAAAGACATCAGTTCTACACATGTCATACGCCCGGTTCAATTGATAGCAGAGCATTTGGGCAATCTTCTTACTCCTAAGAAATCATTTGCAGGTCCTTAGCATATGGGACAACCCTGAAGTATGTAGTATCAGACTTACTTCTTTTCAAGGAAGCAACAAATCAGATTACAATGAAAATCACTCTGTTCCCAGTGTACGGTTTCCCAAATCCCACTTGAAAGAAATTATTTTGGCCCTCCTTACTTATGGGAGTCAGGCAATATGACTTCCTGCCCATGTCTGGTTTTTAGTGCATTTTAGCAAGCTGGAAAGCATCTAGTTCACTAAAAACTGGTCCTAAAATACTATGCAAATATTTCTCTTTCAGAAGTAAATTCTTCTAAGAACCTCTTCTAAACAGTTCTCTTTAGATACAGGCCATGATTTAATCCAGTTTGGATTTGAGATGTATCACAATTGAAGAAAAATAATCCCAGTTGTGAAGAAGCTTGTCCTGTGCCTTGTGCTGAGCAATGTTCCCACAACTCAGCAGAGCAGGAGAAAAAAGACATGTCACCAAAAACCAGGTGACAGCGACTGGTTTGACAGTGGTGGTGGTGCTATCACACGCAGCATCATTTCTGTCTCAGCAAGAATTGATGCTACAAGTGTCAGCCCTTGCTAGCAGCACCATAAAAGGTAGCAATATTTAAATAAATTCTTGAAGTTGGTTATCAATTCATTGATCCATTAGCAAGAAGCCATCCCCCAGAGATGAAAGCAAGCCAAGTGCAGGGAGCTTGGCAATGGTGCAGAACTCCAGCTAAGCAAGTTCTTTGCACCATTGTGGTAGCAAGTATTAGAGCTGTGTTGAATAAATGGGTTCTAGCTTGCTGTTCTTCCAGAAAGGAGAGCAGTTTGGGCCTTTTTCCAGCAACCTCAGAGAAACTGCAGTGCAAGTCACTGGCAATTCCCTGCCAGAAGCCCAGCCTCGCTGCTCGGAGCTTGCTACTAGCTTGGCAGCCTGCTGCATCCACCTAGCAGCTGTCCGCATCCCTACGCTGTCTCTCCCTGACTCCCTGCCAAGGCCCGCGATGGACGCGGGTGGGCTCTGGCCCCTTGCTCTACGCTGCCCTCCGCCCGCGGCCGCACTCCGGCCGACTCCAGGAATTACCCCAAGGTGGCCAGAGAATGCCTCGCACTGGCTTGCCTCACTGGGAGACAGGGTGGGATCAGGTCCTGCTGTTCTGCAGCATTAAAAAAAATTCAGCAATGTCTGCCAAGTCAAGAAAGGCAGGACAGTATCCAACTTTCCTTTTGTGCTTCTGCTTGGAGAGCCCAGACTATCTCTGACTGCAGGTCCTTCCCCATGCAAGGGGTTGCTCGGCTCTCTAGTCCCCCAGAGGTAAAATTTCCAAGATAAAAAAATAATTCAGATAAAATATTTAGGGCACAGGAGATTTTCATATCAGTTCATAAAAGATTTAAACACTAAAATGTAAATGGTGTTTTGGGTATTATTGCAAGGCAGCCTTAGGAATGGAATTCAAGAAAACGGTTGCAACCTATAAAGTTCAGGCAATACTGGTAAGACATATGAGGCGGGCCAAAAAGATAAGTATGACTAAATTCACCAGCACCCCCCACTGTGATAATCAAAGAGCTTATCTGCTTAAGTGGTTGACAATGGCACTTGAGACCATACAAGAAGTAGCTGCTATTTCTGGGACAGGCTGCCAGTGGTGTCAGCCATCCCACAGCACCTCTGTGTCCTTGCATGGGATCTCACAGCAGGTCATGGTTGGTGTTGACTTTATGCCCAGTGCCATGCTTGAAGTGTTTCAGGGGAGTTTAGTACCCCATCAGAAAGCTACATGGAAAAGCTGCTATCCCCAGGGGAAACACCAGGGGTTTCCAGTAGAAGCACATGTTTGCAGTAGAAGCATGTGTTTCCACATCAACCCACAGAAACTATGCAGCTATATGGCCCATGAAGTGCTGCATGGTTTGTGTTTGCTAATGCTTCCCCCAAAAGGATGACTTCTGCCTCTGTGCACATGTTCCACACAAATTTGGCTACTGGGACACTGACTCGCAGCTCCAAAACAAACACAGCACTGTGACATTAAGCATTACGTGTCACATCGCATGATAGGCAGGAGGACAACCCATTTCAACACAGAAAGGTATAATGCACTGTGTGTATCATGTCTCCCCTTTTAACACAAACTGGTTTGCCAGTACTTGGGGTCTTGTGATTCCTCGTTTGCAGCATGCACAGTCTTGCTCCCTAGACACCCCAGGGATCCCAGGACGGGTTATCTCCCCCTCTCAGCTGGCATTCTGCCCTGGCATGCCATGTCTCACATCACTGCCATCACCATAAGCCTGTACTGCAATTGCTTTTATGTTCCTCATTGACTTCTGGCTTTTTCCAGCTATTTTTCCCTCTTCGTGGTTCTCTGTTCATCAGATGTAGCTCTGCTCCAACCACCCTCCAGCCCCCAGGTTTGGGTTTATATTCCAGCCTTAGCATGCTCCTCTGATCCGGGCATTAGTTTCTATTGTTTCAGCTATCATTAAACCAAGGAGTGTGGATCTGCTTCCTCTGTTGGCATCTGCAAAATGCTGCCAGCAAACCCAACAGCCTATGGGTCAAAGAAACATTTTCTAGACATCACGCAGAGGAGTATTCTGGCCAGCCTGAGGAAGTCCTCCTGCCTCCTATCATAATTTCTCCTGAACTAAGGCACATCCACATACCAATTCTAGGTGCAAACTTCTCCACATACAACAGCAGCTGTCCAATACCACCAGTGATTTTTAAAATCCTCCCTGGTGCTTTTCATTCAACAGGGCATTCAGTGCTGTTGACCAGAGGATGTGCCCAAGCAAGCACAGGTCTATGCAGGAAAAAGCAGCATGATTTGTTTGCTTAGAAATACCCACTGCAACATGGGTATTCACAGAATCATGGAATATCCAAGATGGAAAGGACCCGTAATGATCATCAAGTCCAAATCCTTGATCCTCACTGGTCTACCTAAAACTAAATCGTGTAACTGAGAGTGTTGTCCAGGTGCTTCATGAGCTCCGACAGGCTTGGCGCCATGACAGGCTCCCTGGGGAGCCTGTTCCAGTGACTGACCACTCTCTCAGCAAAGAGTCTTTTTCTCATGTCCAATCTGAACTTCTCATAACACAGATTTAGAGGCAAGCATAGCTAATACTACCAAAAGGAGTGACAGAGTAGCTGCCACCATCCATTTCTCTGCTGCGTAGATCATGCAAGTGTGATCAACAGGATTAGTTTAAATTATGGATTAACTGGACTCAGTTTGCCTGTAGTGGATTAGCAAGCACTCAGATGACTCTTTTTTTGGCAGCAAAGCTGCCTCCAGCAGGTGAGCAGATTATTGTGAATAGTAACAAAAGTGAAGAACTAGAGACCAGATTTTCAGTAGTGCAGAGTTGAACTGCACAGGGGGCTGGGCATACCCAGGATAAGAAATCTAATCCAGATGTTTGAGAGGGGAATGCAGACCCAAAACGTATGGAACCCAAAACCACACAGATGCAGGAGAGATCTAGAGTGAAGATGCAAGTACAGACAAGCTCTCCAAAGGGAGTCCGTGGGAGATGTGAATGGCACTAGGGAATTCTTATTTTGTCTCATCGCTAAACATTCAGTTGACAGATTTCTGCACAGCCAGGAGGAGCACTTTTGGATCCCCATTCTAAACAAATCTTCTATAGTTCAGAAGGTTGGGAATTTTGGTTATATACAACAGCTTTAATGCCTGTAGGACCAGATACCTTCTAAACAAAGCAACAAGGAACCACCATCTGATTGCAGAGAAACAAAAAAAGTATTTACAAAAACTCAAGCTTGTTCACAACAGTATCTCATTCCCTTTGACAAGAAGGGTCAGCAGTACTTCATTTGCTGCGCAAACAGAAACCAACGGTGCATTTCCCAAGGGAGGCACTCTTCATCAACCATTTACTAGAGGCAATTGGCCAACTCCAAAGGACTTAGGCTCCTGTTTTGCTGTGGATTTGAAAAGAGCCCTATGGCCTGATCCACAAACCTTCCAAATCAAGGGCAGAATAAGTATGACTGTTTCTTGTCAGCTTCTCACTAGCCATATAAATGAAAATATTCTTCCCTGCTAATATACTGCAACTTTAACCCAGCAGTGATGGCTTGCATGCTTGAACATACTGTTTGTACTGACTCTTCTCCCACACTGTCTTTAGTGTCCTGTAGCAATATCCCAGTGGCTGAAGGCACTCAGGCAGATAAAAAATGCACCACAGGCATCAGTCTAAAATATTCAATGCTACCGTCACAGTTTTTTCCATTTGCAACACCTTTCCTCTCTGCACACTGTGCTTCGTGACAACTGGACAGGCAGATCACATTAAAGATCACGCATACCTTTTCAAATGATTTCTCATCAAGTCTCAGCAGGAACTAATTGAAGATTAAACTAATCATTACTTGAGGCCTCTTACAGAGTGTTTTATCACTTTTTGTGAATACATTATGGAGATTTTCAGTGAAGTGCTGATCTGGCAGGACCACGGAACACACGAGCTGGAGTGGCTGGACAACCAAACACACATCTGGGAAACAAGGACAACCTTGATAAATGGGACAAGACAATCCCTTATCCCTCACTATCTGTAAAAACCAGTTTAGAAAAGCCATGATTGCAAATGTTTTCCAAAATATCATCCTGCCTTTCTGAAAACAAAGAAGCAAGTCTGACAAGAGCTGTTTGACATTACATAAAACATTCTTGACAAACTCTCTAATCTTTGCCTCCTGAAATCTGGAGAATAACTCAACACTCAGCCATAACCCAGCTACTGAAACTCATGTTTTAACTGATTCAACCTGCTTCCACAGTAACCAAATTCATCGACCGATCTGCATCTCCATCCCTGACCTCTGTTCTGCACAGCACCTCTCTGGGTATTGTACATGACTATCAGATAATGACAACTGACATCCAGACATCCATGAGCCTCTGGGTAAAAGGCGCGATGCTGGGTCATGGCAGACCCCAG
>VWZY01013057.1:80231-123588 GCA_013399075.1 Chloroceryle aenea | reverse complement strand
TTCAGGGGCAATCAAGCTATCATTGCACTTCATCCTTCCTCCTCTTTCAGCAATCAGTCAAGACTTTTCACCCTTGTCACTGGAGCTCAGCATTGATTTAACGCCCTACAATTTGGCATCGTTTGTTTTCTCAGCCCCACTGCTGTCATTTTTCCAAAACTGCCAAAACAAATAAGGGAGAAAAGAGCACATAAAAAAATCCTACACACCTGTATAGCACTGTGTAGCTCTCCTACAACACCCACTAGTCTGGGCCATCATGCCAGCCTACATCTTCAAACCCTGAAAATGAAGAAAGATTTTATTCTGGATTGTTTTGGTTTTGTTGTTGTTTTTTGGTTTGGGTTTTTTTTTTTTCCTTCTAGATGATACAAAAAAATTTTGGCCCACTTAAAACAGACATTCCTAATTAAATTGATATCTGGCTACAAAAAGTTTGTGGTCTTGTGGCACAGAGTTAATATTAACTATGGAAAAAAGGGGGTTCACTGGTATGAAATTGCTTCTCAAACAAAGCAGGGTATTCTGTAAGGAAAACTAATATTTAATGGTCTATTCTGTAACAGAGCTTAACCATGAACTCCACTCTACCAGTGATTGTCACACTGCCACCTGTCTGAACACTGAGCAAAACTTTGCTATGCACCTTCCTTCCTCTAATGAGGACTATGGGAAACAGCAGAGATATCAGACACTTCCCATGCTTTCCTCTCCCCATAGATCCCACAGATGGCAAAACTCTCAAAACTTTCCCTTTTCTGATGTCAAAGTAAATATGAAAAGGGATTTTCACAAACAGAAGAAATGGGAAGGGAAAGTGAGGCTGCTTTTCTGGGGAATGATTCAGAGGAGATTAAAAAAAAAATAGAACGTTTTTGAATCTACCTCAGTTTTCAGTATGAATGACAGTGCTGAACAGGGGGGCAAAGACAGACAGAACAGGCAGTATGAACACGAGCAGGATGGCAATCTACTAACGTGTAAGCAGAGCTGAACAAGTTTAATGTATTCAAATATGAGACCAGACAATTCTCTGGCAGCACGTGAGAAATACATGAAAAAGCTGCATGCCACGGCAGCAGCAGTAGCAGAGGACTTGACACTGGTAACCCCAGGGGTCCTTTCCAAGCCTATGTTTAACACAGGCACGGAAACCCTTCTGCATCTATGATCATTCTTGCAGCTTTTCTGCACTAGTGAGACCACATCTGGAGTATTGTGTTCAGTTCTGGTCTTCCCAGTTCAAGAGGGACAGGGAAATACTAGAGAGGGTCCAGTGGAGAGCTACAAGGATGGTGAAGGGTCTTATGAGGAAAGACTGAGAGCCCTGGGACTGTTTAACCTGAAGAAGAGCAGCCTGAGAGGGGATCTTATGAATGTTTACAACTATCTCAAGGGTGGGGGTCAAGTAGAAGGGACCAGTCTCTTTTCAGCTGTGCCTTGTATGATAGGATGAGAGGCAATGGTCACAAGCTGGAACACAGGAAGTTCCACCTCAACATGAGAAAAAACTTCTTGACTGTGAGAGTGACAGAGCACTGGAATGGGCTGCCCAGAGAGGTTGTGGAGTCTCCTTCTCTAGAGATTTCAAGACCCTCCTGGAACTGTTCCTGTGTGGGCTGCCCTGGGTGATCTTGCACTGGCAGGGTGGTTGGACTCAATGATCTCCAGAGATCCCTTCCAACTCTTACCATTCTATGAATCTATTTCTGCTTCTACTTTATTCAAGACTTAGTTATGACATCGGGCAACACTTGGGCACACTGGGGATTTACACAAACATCTCATTTCATTTTACTTCAAGTTTTTTTTAAAGTCTTTAACATCCTATTTGTTGTCTTGATCATTACTAAGGACTGAGCTGATATTTTGAAAGAGATTTTCACAGTGGCACCAAGGTATTTTTCCTGAACAGTTACGTCTCTGTGGATTCACAGGCACGGTTCTTCCCCCCTTATGCATTATTTTGCAGTTGTCTAGATTGGGCGAGAAAATGGAGAATATTCATAGCCACTTTAACTGCCTTGAACATTTCTTACAGGTAAAGTTTGTCATCTCTCCTTGTTTTTTTCTAAAGCACTAGTAGGTAGTTTAACAGCAGACATACCAACAGTGACTTTCCTGCAATTGGAAAATGGGTGATTCAGTTCCTACACTCTGTTCTATTAGCTTTAGGTAATCAGAGCTATAACCAGAACATAACTATGGAAGTACTTTTCCTTTTGTTTCTTGAGATCTGAGGGGAGGTTGATGGCTATTGGTAAGGGATCTCTGGAAGTCCAGCTATACCTTATCAACTGGATCACCTCTACCCAAGGGCTGATGGGCTTCAAAGTACACAGACTGGTGACAGATTCCTGCCACATTTTGGCATTGTATTTACTTGACAAATTCAAGTCTTTATTTTAGTTTCCAGAAATTTGCCCAAGGAAGGCTGGATTTACCTGTGTACATGGCCCTTTGAACATCAATCACATTTGCCACTTTCACTTCCCACAGCAATTATTTAATTCTTATCAAACCAACCCATTATTTGGGCAACTCCACATTTGGGACTCTTGGACAGCTACTGTGGCTACCACCTATTTGTGTCAAAAGCATTATGCATTTTATCCAGTTGTTCTGCTGAGAGTTTAATTTAAAGCACTCCTTCAGATGGTTTCAGATACCAAAATACTCGAGAAGAGAAAGCTCCCTAAGATCTTTCATAATGAACACCAAAGCAAAGGTTTATTTAGCCTTGCTGTAATAGCCCTCTGTACTTTGAGTGTTCTTACTACGCTGCAATCACCTGTCAAGCCTGCTGATGGACAGGTTTCCTACTCTTCATGTGTTTGAAGGGGTTTTCTCCTTGTTTCTGTGAGTTTAGCAACCTGTTCCTCAAAATTGATTTTACCTGCCTTGTTTAACTTGCCTTATTTAACTTGAATGTATGCTCTTTCTATCTCTCTGTTCAAACATGACCTCCACTTCATGAAAGATGTCTTTTTACTTTTAACATCTCTCTGCTCTTCCACTGAACAATACCAGCTTTTCAGAGAGTTCCATCAAACCTTTTGAGAGAAGAATGATCCAGACTTCCTTGATCTTGTATTATGATGCCTTCTCGGTGATTGTATGGTTTTTGCAAGTCTCTTACTCTTTTAGCTGTTCCTTTGGATCACAAAATTGTAAGAATCATTCTTATATTTATGCATTCCACCTCTTAGAAATGTTGCTTGCACAGGGACAAGAAAACTGAGTTTGTCCTTGTCATCGCACGTTGCTCTGGGTTAAATCCAGCACTTTTTCCTACTACATCAAAGTGTTTCACATCCATACATTGCTTTCCCTGTTGTCTCTCAAATCAAGGTCTTCCTCCTCCTTTCCTATCATTGGTATTTATACAAAGAATGGCCCTTTCTTCCTTTGTACTTCATTGAATACTTTCTTCGTAACAAATACAACTCTCTCCTCCAAATGAAATTGCTCCATTTACAAAGACACAAGCAGCCCATACTTCCAAAAAAAGCGCCCTCTGATTTTCTCGCCCTCTGATTTTCCCAGCCAACATTTTGAGGAGAATTTTCCAGTTTCAGAACCATGTTTCAGTCATCACTGTGCAATAATACTAATTATGAACAAAGTCAAAGCCAATATCAATACTACCATCTCCACATCACACAAGAAATGTATTCCTCTAGCCTTATTCGTTCTTTGTTTCCTACAAAGGCACTGAAGTTCCCTGGGAGGGCAGTTTCTTCACACCTCCAGGATAGTTTGGATGACAAGTCCAAGAAGATTAGCTTCTGTAATGTTTTCTAAAACCCACTGTAAGGAGGATCACTAACACAGATGACTGATTTTCATCCAGGAGATTCTAGCATTGTTCCACTATCTCATGCATTTATTAGGATTTCATTTTCTTCTGGAGCCTCAAGGGAAATTTCATAATCAGCACACCTGGTATGCATGGTATAAATAATTAAGGGGATGCCCTCTCTAACGATCTGTGTGGAAAGGCTGTTCTGCTGGAAGAAATGGCCTGGATGATTGTCTTATTAGAAGGAAGAATTAAGGCTATAAGATCCTCTCTATTTTCAGACTCAAAAAACCTCCTGAACATTTACTGAACCAGAGTCAAGGTTCTATCTGATCTATAGACTAACCTACTCAATCAGTATGCTTATGAGTTATTACGCTTTCTATGCTGTCAACATAGATGGTACTTTATCACCATTTTTCTATCCCAGAATATAAATTATTGCTTGCCTTAACAAAAAGATCACGATACTAATTCAGATTACAATCACATCAAGAAAAATACTGTGTGACAAATCTGGCAGTAAGCCAGCACCATATAGACTGGTTTGATGACAAAAATACCTAGGGGAAACAATGTTAAAGAGGCCAGAAATCATAAGAAGCCCTCCATACTTAATTTTACCTGTTCAACAATTTGCAAGGGCAGTATAGCTGTTGCAGCCCAAGCTCCAGTCTTCTTTGGAGGTTTCCCCCCCAGACACTAACAACACTAAAGTCCTTCTTATAATGTCCAGTTTGTGAGAAGGAAATAGATAATCTCAAATGGGTAAAATAGTCAACACCTCCATTGCATTACAGGACCTACAAATTCACTTCTGATGGCTCACACTGACATGTTTGTAATAACTGCACAATTTTGATCTGAAAGGTTTATTCTGGGGCTGTTCTCTTTCTGAGGGCAAAGCCCCTCAGTAGCTGGGCAAAGAGTGTATCCCTGCAAGCTTTCATTTAAACACTTTGTGTCTTTCTCTGCTTTATCAATAGAACCCTTTGTTCTGAATTCATCTTTCTGCTACCTTTGATTAATTCCCTGCCTTAATCTGTATTTAATGCTTACACTACAGATCCCTCACTTGAAATATTTTCTTTCCCCAAATCCGAACTCAAGTTTTACTTTAAAGCTTCTAAAAAAGTTTTATCACATGAGTGTTCTTCACTTTACCCTGCCGTTAGTAACTAAAGTACAGCACAGTAAATAGCATATTTGTGATTTGGAATCCAGTTTTGTAGATAAAAGAGGTTAAACAGTTAATTTAAATATACCTCTTTGATATGTAACTGAAATAGATTCAAACACTGAGATTTGCTCACCGCTGTTACTCCTATTTTCCAACACATTAATTGGATATAGGCAGTCAAATCAAGAAAATCAGCTTCTCATCAAAGGCTGTGTTCTAAATATTGATTTTTTTTTAAAATTATTATGGCTAAAAAATGTGTATGAATAATATATGACCATAAGATTAAATCTGGTATGAACAAAACCAGATATACATGCAACATTGTGTAAACGTACTCCCACGTTTTCAACTTGCTTAGTTACCTTAGGTCCATCAAAGTGCTTACATTAATTAAATCTACAGCTATTAGTATGAGCAGGCCACATTTAAATTCCCTTTTTCAATAGGTTACGAACTAAAGCATATTCATTACCAGAATTTCTCCCTTTCTAAAAGCCTGATGCTACAATTGGTTCTGATTGGGCACCTCTTTACACCTCTACGCTGCTTTAAATGGATTCTGCTTGGTGCATGAGTCCTCTAGAACCAGAGCCATCTGTCACAGCACCATAAAGCATCAGAAAGCATCACAGGATTATAGCAGGTTTTCTGAGACAAATAGAAAAGCCTTATCTTTATCTTCCAAGTTCATTTGTATTGGTAACATCAAGACCTTACCCCTCAGTTTAGAAAAAGAGAAGGAGGGAGCAGTTATTAAGGTAGAAGGATCCAAGCATCCTACAACAAAATTCAATACTCAGTTTCAGTGCTGCTCTCTTCTTATCCTACCCAGATGCACAGAATCTGATTAATTAAACCAATTTCAGAACTCTCAGCAAAAAGTGCGTTTCTGTTTAGAAAATAACAAGATTACTCTGGACATGTCTGGAGTGAAAATTTCCCTACTAAACCCTCATAAGCTGAGCAGTATTTTACCTCTCTGAAAAGTAAATGTGTGATTTGAAAGACTTCACAGAACGGATTTACTTCCGTGGGGCGAGCACTTGACAACTGAAGGTATTTTGTGAAACTTGTAAGGCTTACCTTTCTCCATCTGCATGTTTCATTCTGCTCTACTGGAAAGTCACACAACCCCACACCCTGCCCTGCTGAATCCATTAGCCTGTTCGGCACAGCCCCAGCTGTTTGAGCCCACTAATACTCAATGTGCTATAAGTCCTCCCAAGCTGTAAGGACTAAGGGGTTAATCCTACTCGCAGGCATACATTAAACCATGCTAAGAGCATTCCACAGAAATACCATCCTGAGCTAGCAGTCTAGAAGGAATAGCTAACCTGACACATGCTCTGTCTGGGCAACAGGCAAATACACTTGCTTTTTAAACTCGGCATCAATAGGGCACTTTGCGGGGCACTCCTGAACCCTTAGAAACCCGTGGGCATAGAAAATCAGCCATTGTATGGACAGCTGCATGAGAAAAAAAAAACACCACAAAAAAACAACCGTGGAAAGCAGTTTATGCAGCATTAATTGGGAAAGTTGTACTTTGCTTTTAAGCAGACTCCTTTCATACCACCTGTTTAAAAGGCAAAATATTTCCTCATTCATTTTGAAAGCTGCAGCTCTGCCCTCTCCTCCTCAGTGCATCAAGATGCCATATAGACACACACTTACAGGAGAATAAAGAACCCGCAGTTGTAAGAATCCCAGATATTGATCTCTATCAGGCTACATAAACCAGCAGTTTTAGCAGTCTCTCAGGAGTTTGCTGTAAAAGCAATTGGAACTGCAATTAACAGCAGCACATCTTAGGATAGGGAAAGACTTCTAACTAGAAGCTAATTAGGAGGGCAAACACTGAAGCTTGTTAGCTGAGATGCTAATGAGAATTATACTTGAGTGGCAGCAGACTAGCTATTCAGAGTTAATTAGAAACCTCAGCTGATAGTATATTGCTCTTAAGAGCTTTCAAAACAAACAACTGGAAAAACTGTCCTGCAGCTAAGGATCCAGCTTGCCATGTTGAGTAATTCGTGGGCGCAGGGAACAGCCAGAAAATTACACTCAGGCATCAGGGTAATTTAACAGCATGTGAAAAACGTAGAGAGGAGGCTTCCAGGAGATCCATGCCCTCCTGGACTTTTTGCTACAGTTCTGACCATCGCTGGCAAACCTGATGCTGCACTGTGCGCTGCGTTTCCACTGCCAGGCGAAAACAGCATCCGTCTGCACAAGAGGGCGAGCTGGAGGCTGCCACATGCCCCGGGCATCCACACCAGTCTTGTGCAGAAGTGGGACAAGGATCTGGGCTGGTTCAGCAGCCCCTGACAGCCTTCCTATCCCACCCACCAGCCTCCCATCCCAGCTCTCAGGCAGGGAAGGCTGCTGCTGTCAGCTGTACCAGGGCGAACCAGCAGCTGTGTACAAGTTGCTCTCACCATGCCTCTGCCGTCCGGACACGGGAGGGTTTTACTCTCCCCCTCTTTGTGCAGCGAGGGGGCAAAGAGTAAACGGAGGCACTTCAAGGGGAAAAATCTGTTAAACGTAACATCGCCGCAACAGGGATCGTGAAGTGTGGCCTTACCTGGGCTGAGTTGCATGGCTGATTCCTGCTCTGAGCAGAGCCAGGGAGGCAAAGCAGAGGGGCTGCGTGTTTAAATGTTTCCTCTGTGCCTGATTGGAAGCGCAAGAGCCAGTCAGGGGCAGGGGAGAGGCTGCTAAACTCAAAGTAGGTTGCTTGTTTCAGGAAAAGATTGGATACTGGAGAACCTGCGGACTGGTTCACAGCACAGTTGAACACACACAAACGTTGGGGTGTCACAGAGGCGAGAAACACTCCAGAAGAATCAAGGGGATTTTCAGTTTCACCGAGGTCCTGTTTGCATTAAAACTTGCAGCTATTTAAGCAAAACCTTTTTCAAATTTTATTTATTGAAACCAATTGCACACCCATGTGGATACTCTTAAACAGATTCAGCTTCCCTGAAGAAAAAAACAATGCACTGCAGATTTCAATTAAAGCATACAGAAGAGCACCCACAAACGGCTTACACCAGTGTAATCTCAAAGTTCAACTTTAGCTAAACAAATGTGACTTTTAATGCAGATGTGACCTAGCAGTCACTGGCTGATGGGTGTGAGGCGATGGGGAATTTTGCATACTGACACCTCCCCGCTAGAGTCCTGGGAGTCGATATGTGTAAATGCACCCTTCAGACAAGCTGTTCATTATCTGCACAGGAAAGCTCTTGAAAGCACAAAGAATTAAGATTAGAAACTAAAAATTGGCAACTAAAATCCATTAAAAATACATGTATTTCTTAAAGCAAAAATGTTCCTAGCCTGTAAACAGTATTCTAAGGAGACAAATTTACTTCACTAAAGCTTTGGGAACCATTATTTTCACCTGATGATTTTGAAGCAAGAGCCCTGGATTGTGGTTATTCAGGTTTAACAAGACTTGTAAATGCTGACTGGAGCTAGAGGCAAAATTCCCTGAACACCAAAGTGATGTAGCTCTGAGCTTGACCACTCTGCAGCTCACTGGAGAATCATATGCCGTATGCCTTGGCTCAGCAGATGTCAGTCCACGGGTGACCAGGACACGATCGTGGGTTTGGCAAAGCCGTTCCACAAATCCAAACTCACCTGTGGCTGATGCCTGCAGCCCCTGAGCTGGCTGGAAGTTCCCTTGCTCAGCAGCTTGCAGAGCTGCTCAGTGCTCCAGTGGCAACTCAAACAGGCTAAATAAGAGAGAGAAAAATATTTAAATGTAAGTTACTTCTATTAATGCTGCAGGGAACATTTACTAGTAGGGAGATAAGGGTAGAGATAGTGATACTTCTCAGTCAGTCCTAGGAAACTGCTCTCAAGCAGGCTTAGGTCCTAGACACCACCTAGCCACCATGGCACAGAAATGAAAGGCAGGTGCCTTCCTCTCTTTCTCAGGGTTTATTCCCTCCACACCATCACTTAACACTGTTGGTAGATTTTCCCTACATCAAAGACTCTGATGGATGCAACCTTTGCAGAGCTTCAGTTCCATCCAGAAGCAAACCAAGGCAAGGCTCTAGATGTTTCCAGGGTTTGTATTGCCAACAAGCAAGAAGGCACAGACATAGGCCCAGGTGGGCATTGCTCAGACTTGGCCATAGGCAGTGTCTGTCCTCCCTGCATGACTGTCCTAGCCTGCTGTGGAAGGCTGTGGGATGCTGGTATCCAACAAAGCATCATCTGCAGGATATGGTATCTCCAAGGAGCACTGAGCAGTAATTCCAGTGCCCAAGCTGACAATGAAAAATGCATACCTGTACTTAAAAGATTGGTTTAGCTAAAATGGAGCCCTTCTCACAGTTAACAGGCCATGCTGGTTTTCCCCTGCTTGAGCACGTTGATGCATAGCTTGCTTTGCACCAGTGATAGTGCTTTTACTAGTGGCAGAGGAGCACAGCATGCCTGACCTTTCAGTGCTGCAACTGTGCACATGTACCCAGACCCTAAATCCTTATCAGCCTGGGCACGGTCAGCCTTAAAGCCAGGATCAGGAGCCACCTGCCTGTGCTAGCAGGGGCTGCATTCAACTCTCCTGAGTGCCACGTGAGCCTTTCTATCTCCTGGTGCATATTGGCTCCCCGTACACAACCAGAGCCTGTAAGGGAACACAAGGGTCACCTGTGTCTGTGAAACAACAGGTATGTGAGAACGCTCACTAAACTTGGCCTTCACCAGATTGCCTTAGGCCTTTGATTTCTGCACTTTCCTCAAATTGTTCTTCAGTCTCTCAAGCTCCTTATCAGGACCAATACCTCATGCCCCATAGAGATACTTGGGGAACAGAGCTCTGCAGGTGCCCACGGCAGACATTAAGCTAGACGAGCAATTCCCAACACAGATCAGAGTGCCAGTTTATCTCTCCTGTCTCCCAGATGGGCATGTTGGTGAGGCATTGTGATGAGCATGCTGGGCTGACACCTCACTGTAATGTATCAGTTATGGGAGAAAGTCAAAGATGTCAGATTAAAACTATACTTTGCTCATGCCAATGTATATATAAGCATGATCCAATGGTAATACACATACAGGGATCCCTATAGTGAGGCTTTATATATGTAATAAGAAACCATTCTGGCCAGAAACCAGTTCAAGTGCCATATTTACCCTGCCATGCTCGGGATATACTCCCTCAGCTGTGAGCACTTCACTTGAACTCCAAACCATATTTGTTACATGCACATGGCTCCTATCTTCCCTCTGCAGCGATAAATGCACAACTCTAACCCTGAATTTCATCTGTTTACCTTTTCCTGACTGTGAGTCTCTTTCAGGATTGCTGGCTTCACACTGGCTTGCTCACAGCATCCAGCTGCACAAGAGCCCAATTTTCCTTTCAGGCTGATGATTTCCCACTCCAGCAGCACCAGCTCCCCCTGTGGAGTCCTCTGTGCTGGCCCCTCCTCCCCTGGACCACACCGAACACCTGCAGCAAAATCACACACTCTGATGCAGATTTTTCCTCTTTTTTCTTCCCCTAGAACTAGACTGCTGCTTAGCTTGCATTGTAGCTCCCCAGGGATCAGTGTTTTAGCTCTGCAGGACATACTACCCCAGGTCTCCATCTTGTAAAGGCTTTAAATTTTTAGCATGCTCAGAGCACTGCCTGCTGTCACTTAAGTTTTCATATGCGCTGGGGAACTTCCTTTGCTTGGAAAATATTCATGGATTTCTGAGTTTTCTAATCATGGGGGTTCTAGTAATGCTTCTGAATTTCCTTTTTTTTTTTTTTCCTCCTCCTAATTCACAGTCTGATCTCTCACAACTGACATAATGCCCCAAGATTGTGACACTGCACCTTTAATCTTAGATCACTCACCAGTCCTCTTTTTCTTCAAGGAGGAAAAGAGGAGGAAAAAAAAAAAGTAGCATCAGGAGCAGAAGTCTCCTCTTTTTTGAAGCCTTTGGCCTCAGATCAAGAAGGCTTTTCATGGGAAAGCCTTGTGGGCTCCCTGGAGAACTTGCATAAAACCCCATTCTCTGCTGCAACCTTCACCTCTGTGCCCTCCAAAGGTAGTGGCTGTATCTGAGTTTTCCTGTACTGCTTCTTTCCCTCTGCGTTTACTTTTTGGTAACCAAGTACAGCTCTCACATCCCATGGGAGATGACTAAAAGAACTTTTAACTCAAGGGAACTAATGAACCCATGATACTATTTTCCCTAGTCTATGAATTATTTGTCTTTGTTTTGTTTGCATGTCTTATTATAACAATCCGTCTACAGTTTATTATGGGTGGGTTTCTACTTTCACTTACATTAAGTATTCCTGTGTTTTCTGTAAGACCTGTAATCCCAGCATGCTTGATTTCCAAAACACCCTGTATGCCATTTACTTTGTCCTTACCCTACTACAGTCACACATTCATTCAATTTTAATTTGGCTTGGCTTGCTGCAAGATTCTCCTTTCTCACATCAGGTTGAAGAAGTCTCTATAGCCCGCATGCTCATCACTGCATCCCTGCCAACTGCTGTTTGTGGGAGCAGTGCTGCTCTGCACTTCACAAATCTTTTCTTTTTGTTTGTTTTGCAGTAGTCATACCTCTAGAATCCCCTTCTCTGAGCCACCACTCATGTCTCAGCTCAGTGCATTTTCACCTGAGTTTCCGTTCCTGTTAATCATGGCTGGGTTCATCTTTGAAGATTTGTGGCCATGAGCTGGCTTGCACAGCGTGGCCATATACCTGTTATTTTCCCTGATTCTTGGTAACACTTGGTCAATACTATTCCTGACAAATCTCATTAGAGGATTTTTTTTCTGCCTTCATTTTTCAGAAATAGGATTTTACCTTAGCTTGGCAAGTCTGTTCCTGTTGCCACCCTAATCCTGCTTGAGAATGTGCATTGGCCATTGCCTTTAATAACACATCTACTTTTTTTCTTGCTTTTCCTTGTTCTGTATGTGTGGCAGTTTTGTAGCTTTCCTCCTGTGAGATGAAAAAAGCTCAGCTTCTGCACTCATTTCTTTTCCTACACATCCAACTGAAGCAGAAAGCCTAGGAGCTCTTACCATGTCCTCCATTCACAAAGCAATTCTTAATTTCCTTTTGCATCTATAACCAACTCACATCTGCCACCAGGTGCAAGCACAAGAAGGTACCTGCTCCAGGACAACTCCTTAGTTTTATTCCTTTGACTCTCCTCAACCATGTCCTGCAAGGAGAGTACTCCCTCACAAGTGTTGCAGCACTCCTTGTCAGGGTATTGCCATATAAAAGTCTGCCTTTCACCTGCAAGATACCACAGACTGCAAAAAAACCCAGTGAAGCATGTACATGGGTATCCCCTGGAATGAAAGGCTCTGAACACTTTTAACAATGAAATAACGCATTTCACATGTAGACCCAGATGAAAGGGTAGATAACAGCAACTAGTAGCATGCCCAGATCTTACTGCTTCAGTCTGCTAAGACTGTGTTTTTTCCCTACTATTCTAAATATAAGTCTACATTTCAAATGAAAACATTTCACATAGTTTTATAATAATTGGGAAAGCTTTCATGTCCCATTTGAAAGGGCTCCTTGAAACAGATTAAAAAAGAAGAAAACATCAAGGAAGACATAAGGACTGTACCTTGCTCTTTCATCAGTATATATAGTTCCTAATGCACATCAGGTGCCACAGGAACTGCTGTTCAAGGTTGAAGCAAGGTCTTTATGAAAGGGACAATTACTCTCTAGTGATAGATAAGGGGAAGAAAGTCAAAACTAAACCGTGTGATAGGAAAGGCAGGAGTGCTCAAAGTTAAGTGAAAAAGCTACAAAAGCCTTTACCTCTGGAAGAGATCACTTCAGAACCTGGCTGTGAATTCAGGTTTTATTTGCCACCATTACTTCCCCAACGACCTCTCCCTCCCCACACCTGGAAGACAGCAGCTGTACTGGCTCGAACGAGTCCCAGTGCAGTGCGGAGCAGAGCAGAGCTCTCCTCAGGTGGGAAGTCCATGTGGCTGGTGGGCACCATCGGTGGCAGCAGGACACTGGAGCTCACCCCTTTACTGAGGGGGCTGACCTCTGTGCTCACTTTCATTTCAAGTTACTAGTAAAGAAGCCCAGTTTTATCACCTCACAAGGATGCTGAAAGCATATAGCACATTTTTGTAAGGGAAATGAGAACCAAAGCTCATGCCCAATCCAGCACTAATTTTGGTGGTGAAGGGATGACTCTTCATAATTACTCAAAGATCACCTTGTTCAGAGTAGACATAAAATTGTATCTGAAGGCTCATGATAATACCCTAAGTTGCTTGTTCATTTGGTTGGGGTTTTTTACATTTATTTGACAAACCCTGATTTGCATTGCAGTTGGTCTCTGGACTCTTTTTACAGATCCCAAGTTCTCCTGTATTGAAAGACCAGAGAAAAAGATGACTGTGACTACAGGAAAAAGATGTCTCACCTTATTGTCCAAGAGCACTAGTCGAGCACACACATGAATGCTTATGCTGCCTTCTCGCTCCCTGATAGCTCTTGGTTGTGGGACAAACAGCAAAACTTTTAACATAGGCATGAATCTCTGAATAAATACAGCTACAAAAGTCCCATATACTTTCCTTTGTGCAAGCTTCAGAAAGAGTCTCACAGCAGAACATTCTCCTGAAAAAATAATTCATTAAATTCCCTTTACTTAATGCTGTCACCTTGTGTTGCTTTCTGTCCATAATAAAAAGAGCTCACAGATCTAGACAGCTCAGCAAACATCCCCTCTTAGAACAAGCCCCTCACAGCAGTTTATGTTTCTCAAAGAAACTAGCTAGGGGTCAGTAAACAAACAAACAAAACATTTTAAGTCTACAGAGAAGTGTTCTAGCAGGCACAGCTATATTTTCATTAGATGGACAATTCTCCCTTGCTAAATTTTTCAGCTCTGCATATTTGAGCAATGTATATGGACATTTACACAAAGTGGCCTGGGGCTTCTTGACACATCCACTGTATGACTGCCTCTACCACTGGCCAAGACACACCCACTGCAGCGGTGGAAATGCACAAGTCAAAAAGCAAAACCCTACAGAGAAACAAGATTATTTCAATTTTGAAACAAAAAGGAACAAGGAATTGGAAGGGGCTTCCTAGATACCTAAACTTTCACACTCAGTCAAGCATAAAGGAACCAGGTGTTAGTTACTGTGTCAAAAAAAAAGTTCAAGATCAGTGTCTTGTCTCTAACAAAGAGAGTAATTGCCTGGAGATGTGTACAGGAGCAGAACAGGCATACACAAGAACTTCCCAAAGCTTTCCCTTAACCTTCAACAGCTCACACCTCAGGGACGTCCCATGGCCGATGTGCTTCCACTGTATTTAATAATCATCAATACTGCACTCTCTGAGCTTGTCTAGTCTCCTTTTGGATCATCTAAACCTTTAGCATCCACACATCTCCGACTTTAGCAAGTTCTTCAGCTTAACTACCTGCCAAGTAAAAAAACATCTTTTTTTTGCCTGCATTTAGCACGGTTCTCCCTAACTTTGTATCCTACTCCCTTAAGATTCACAGTGTTTTAGATGCCATTTGCAGCCATCCTGTCCGGGCATGCAGGGATGGGCTTAGTAAAGCAAATCCCCTCCTAGAGCTGGTGAGGGGCATGAAGGACAGGAAGGGCTTCCAGAAGTATAGCAGCAGCAAAACACAGACAAGAGAAAATATGGGCTCACTGATGAACGGGGTGATGGACCTGGTGACAAAGGACATGGAAATGGCTGTGGTATTCTATGCCTTCACCACATTAGCCCTCACTCAAAAATTCCTTCCAGGAATCCCAGTGCCACCCATGGGAAGGTCTGGAGCAACGAAGGCTCACTCTCAACAGAAGCGGATCTCACTGGGGAACACTTAACCAAAATGTTCACATCCAAGTCCAAGGGGTGGGATGAGATGCATTCATGGGTACTGAGGAAACCTGCTGATGTAATTGGGAGGCTGTGGCAATCGGGGGAGGTTTCTGAGGACTGGAAGCAAGCATCATTTCTGTCTTCAAGGAGGAGGATCTGGGGAACTACAGGCTTAGCCTTACATTGATCCCTGGGAAGGTGATGGAAGAAATAATTCTGGAAACCATTTCCAAACATATTAAGGGCAAGAAGGTGATTGGTAATAATCAGTATGGGTTTAAGAAAGAATAATCATACCTGGCCAAGTTGAGAGCTTTCTTTGATGAGATGAAAGGTCAGTGGATAAAGAGAAGTTCAAAATGTTTATCTTGACTTCAGCAAGGCTTGAGACACTGCCCCCATAACAGCCTCACAAACTGATGAAGTATGAGCTGGTAAGTGGAAAGTGATGAGGTGTGTTGGGAACTGGGTCACGATCAGTAGCATAAAGCAGATTGCATTCAGGGAATAACCCACAGTTTAATACTGTGCCCACTATTTCTCAACAGCTTAAATGACCTGAATGATGGGGCAAGACCACACCTCAGCAAGTTTCCAGAGGATTCAAAAGTGGGAAGTGTGGCTGCTGCACCAGATGGGTGTGCTGCCATCCACAGGCACCTCAACAGGCTGGAGAAATGAATCAACAGGTATCTCCTAAAGTTCAACAAATGAATTATGCACCTGAGGAGCAATAATCCCATGCATTGGTACACTCTAGGGCCGACTGGCTGAAAAGCAGTTCTGCAAAAAAAAACCTGGGGGACAAACAAAACATGAGCCATCAACTTGCTCTAAGTGACCGGCGCTCTGCGAGAGAAGAGCAGAGAGAGCGCACTGCGCAGATAAAGCTATTGTCAGGGCTCTGTTCAGCCCAGCACGACTACACGTACACAGCGCTGAGATGTAAGAGTGCAAGGATTAGACAAGACCAAATCGTACCACAGAAATAAGAAACTATCCCTTTCTCTAAAGGCATTTTGGGTAGGAGACATCTTCATCCCACCAAAACCCTTTTCCTAATGATTTCCCAGACAGCAGGACTGCAAAGCAGTACATATTTAGCAATAAGCTGTGCAATATCAAGTTCGTACAACTGATCTCCGGTGAAGCTTTTTTAATTGTTTTTTAATCATTATATCAAGAGGTGACTTTACAAAACCAGAAACAACCAGCATCTGATAAACCTTAATGTTGCATATGTTGACTTCTGGTGTAATTCAACTGTACAACTCAAAAGTAACATCTTTCCAGAGAAGTAACTTTCTGGAATGTGATTGAGAAACAAGATAATGCAAGGATATTGCCTGTGAAAATTCAAAACCTCAGGCTGTCACTAGAGAAAAACGCAGCATTATGAGGAGGTGGAACTAACTAGAAAAAGAAGAAAAAGTTTTACTTTTTTGATTGTCAGGAGAGGGAAAAAAAAACCCAACACAACCCCACACTTGCTTTCCTTAGCTAGATGAAAGGCACCAGAAGAAAAATTGTTCTGGCTGACTCTAGAGTAGTAATTTACAGGGAAAACGGTAGTTCAAAGAACAAATAAAGTATTTATTCATTTTACAATCAAATATAAAGGAACACTCAAGTAAGAGTCTGGCTATAAGGATAATATACACTACCAAGAAGCAGTTTCATGTTCTGCATCCTTCCTTCGTCTTGCCATCACAGCTCACTAAAAATGTGCTCCCTTCCCTTGTTGCTCTGTAAACACCCAGGGAGCCAGAGAAGACTGAATACAAAAGCTGGAAGCAAACTGGGAAAATGCTCTAAAACTTTTAAGAGCAGCCAGTGAACATTTGCAGGTATAATGTGGGGAAATGGACACAAGGCACTGAAGATGAAGAAGATACCGCTTCCTAACATTTCTTTGTCCCTGGGTTTCACTATGTGAAGGCATTTGCTGCCCTCTCTTCAGCTCTAAGACTCTCACAGCCCATTTCTCAGAAGCTGTCAATCTGGCTCCATCCTACAGTGTCCTTGAAAGTGTCATAGGTGCCCCTCTGTCCTTGGGTGCACCATGGCCATACCTGTTTGGTCTCAAGGGAGAAGATATCATCTTCAAGGTCCATGAACTGCCTTGATCATATATAGCCAGGTGAAGGCTGAACAAAGGAAAAGTAACAATATGCAGCAGACAGCAATGAAACATCCAGTGGATTGGGGTTACGATTATTTTTATTTTTTTAAAAAAAAAATTGATACTTTTCCTTGTCCATAACTGGCCATAGTCAGACAATAAGGTCCTTTATTAATAGCACACACCAGGCTGCTGCACAGAACCCAACCATTGCTTCCTGAATTATGTCCTGGAGCTTTAGAACAGAAAAGCACAAGAAAAAGCCCACATCAAACAATCTGCATCACTGCCTCTTTTTGGGACCCATTAAAGTGTCAACTCTTGATCATTTTCTTCTGAATGAATGCCCACCTTGAACTGTAAAGCTATGACAGGCTTTGAAACTCTTCAAATTATGTCATTTAGGAGTAAATTCCTGTTTAGGGCACTTGGCTTCCAAAATTATTCTGCCCACCTGATATTTTATGGCCAGGAAAAGCATAACTCAGTACATGTGAAATAATCAAATTGCTCTCCTGTTCTGAGATTTTTTTTTTCATGTAATCAAGCTACAGAGAACAATGCAGTTTAATTATCATTGGGATTAACCGGGATTGGCATTTAAATTTAATCTAAAGTTAATGCAGTCAAACTGAGAACAAAAGCAGCACATACAAAGGAGAACCAGACCTCACTAAGAAGTTAATAATTAATAACCACTTTGATGACATCGAACCCATCAGCAAAAATGCCAAAAAACTTTAAGCACTGTAAATCTCACTGCAGCAAACTGAGCTTCTTATACTTTCACCAGTCCGTATGGTCTGGCAATCTTTTCAAGTGCAAGACGGTAACTCAACATGCCTTCTTACAACACTTCATCATCACCACTACATTCATCATTAATTTCAAAGGCATAATATGCAGTTTGGATTTTTATGGATCTAAGAAACAGATTTGCTTAATCCAGTCATCTGAGACAATGCAACTTGAGTCAGAGCAAGTTTGCTGTATTTTTCCCAAGCAGGGATACTTTCAAACCCCACAGTAGGCCAGTGGTAGAACTGGAAAATTAACCTGTCAGCATAATACAAGCTGCTGTTTTACCATTGATAATGTTAACTTGCTCCCAGATAATGTTTTCTGAAGCAGCAGGTTCCTTTCACTTTTACTGGTAGTGCTGCCAGCAGGTTTCCCAGCTGCCAGGTCATGTTTCTCACTTTCTAAACTATTATCAGATCACACTGCAGTGGCAACAGGCATTATCCACAAGCTCACATTTAAGTAACTCTGCCGTATATAAATATATTGCTTAAGGGAGCATAGCTAGAACCACAAATCCAGTAAAGAAATAAAAGTACAGATAGAAATATCATTTATGAAAGCATTTGATTTTGGTACCAATGAAGATAAACATCTGCACAATCTTCTCAGATTATTACATTAAGCATTAAAAAATTGCAGATTTATACAGTCCCCTTAAGTTTCACTTCTTAGGACCCAGAATTCATTCATAAACCCCAGGTACTTTGGATCACTCAGTCTTAACTTTACTTAGTCATGTACCAATCTATTGATTGGTACAGTTTTTATTTTAAGGTATTAGCCATGTGAAATATTTACTCTAGAGGTCAGGGCAGGGGAAGGAAGGCAGGAAGAGAAGGAGCAAGCTTAAGACACGTTGCCGAGAAATGTATGGGTTGGATGCCTCAAAAATCACTTAAAAAAATACCTCTGAGCTCCTCAGTATCCAGTGTTCATTTAAAAGCTAGTTTGAAGATGATATGAAGGCAAAGAAAAATGAGCATAAACAAAGTATAATTAAAAGAATATCTGCCCAAACTTGCCTGAAACAAAAGTTGAGATGAATTCTGTTATTTTCATAGGTGTTAAATGCCAGAGATGGTATTTGAAATGTCAACATGACCAAGATATATCAAGAAAAGTTAGCAAGCTTTACACTTGTGCTTCCATTGGATGGCACAGTGGGTATTTCAATCCTAGAGCCATTTCGCAGCGAGATAGGAACAAAACCACACGTACTGCTTCTTCCTCAAGGGGACAAAGGAGTAGAAAAGATATATTGAAGATTCTCATTTGAGAATGTTATTTCAAGTTGGGTGAACACTGACGTGAAGTTTTACAGTGCATGTAATTCAAGATGAGCTAGATGAACAAACCCATATTATTTAAATGGTCTGACTTAACCTGGCTCACAGCTCAGTAGCCATCTGGGGCACGGTCAAACCCAGCCCTCAGGGGTGCATTTTGGTTGGAGCCCGAATACTGCAGCCTGGCTGAAAGAACTCCAAAATGTAAATAACGAGGTTGCACTCGATCAAAACCTACCCATGACATTTGCAGTTTGAGGGATATGAAAACAGCACCTGGGGCAAGGATTAGTCTGCCACACTTAGATGTATATGCCATGGGAAAGAACAGAAACAAAATTAAGGCAGAATTACAGCTGCAATAGAAGAGCGGGAGGGTTGGCTCAGAAGATATAATGCTATATACTATATAAACTTTTTCATGTTCTTACTTCCAACTTTTTAGAAACCTGCAAGTTACAAATCTTTTCATCTCTTCAAACAGTTATGCAAAACTTATGGTGTAATTATGGTATAATTCTACAAGCAATCAAAGCTTTTTTGTCTTGTAACTGGGGCGGAGCCAAGCAATTCCTAAATGATGTTTCTAATGCTCTTACAGCTGCACTGACTAAAGAGAAAAAAGCCAAACCAATACCCATATGGGACAAGAGGCAGTAGAAAAAGTAAAAAAGTTACAGTAATTAAAAAAGTTCTAGCCTTTAAGTGCAACGCTTCATCTCCCTTTGCCTGGCAGTTCATCTTTAGGGTAATCTTTCCAAAAATTGAATGGGTATTCTTCTCTGAGTGACAAAAACATGAAGACTTTATTATTCAAACAAGTCTTCAACTCTGAAGATAAAGGAAGTTACCACAGTACAGTTCTGTTCCTCAGCTCCACGGCTAAAGTAAAAGGTGACAAGAGTGACTGGCTGATCATTCGCTACTAATGCTGACAAGAAAGAACAAGATGTTAAAAAATTATTTCAACTGAGAATGAAACCAGCACGTGCTTTCTACATTAAGCGACTACTATAAAGCTTATTGCAGCATTTCCAGAGAACAGCCGAGTGCTGCAAAGTTAATCAAAACAAGATGTCCCTGAGCAATTGAGTACTGTGAGAGATCCTCCAGTGCTCAGCAGCAGGACCACCCAGACGTTTCCTTTAAGATGCAAGTGCAACAGCTGGGAAACCAAGCTTAGGCAAGTTAGACCATTTCTTCTCCTGTGTAACATTATCCACCCCCCAGGACTGCTGCAGATAAATACACCCCCATTCACAAATACAGCTGTACACTTAAATTTCACGTTTTTCTGATCTCATCTAGAATCCCAGAGAGGTTTTGGCAAGCACGACTATTAGATACAATTAAAAGCTCAACTGTGATACTTCCTTGTTAATTGCAAACAGCACTGTGATTGAGAAAGTGCAGCTACATTTGCAGAGTTAAAGTATTCTTACATATTTTAAAAATACTCCATATTTGATAGCGGCAGAAAAGAAGAGACACCGGGGGAAAAAAAAAAAACTGTAGTAAGAATGCATCGAGACTTTTTTTAAATAACCAGAGAAAAATCACTTACAGTAATAGTTATATTTTATTTTTCTTTTAGTTTCAATGTGCAGTATTTTCAGCATTTTTAATATTTTTTAAAACTTAAACACACATCTAAAATTATACACTTTCCTTTTCCTTTGAGTACAATTGCTTTTGGGGTTGGGGCTCCAAGCTTTTGCTCATCATTGCCCTCAAACTATAGAAGACACCAGCACAGGGTGCGTTACCTTGCCCATTGCCAGGCTGATCCAACTCGATGGTGTATGCACACACAGACTGATGGGAATGATAAGCTCACACAAAATGCACATGACAAAAAGCAGCACATGCTTCACAAATGCTCTGCAGCATTTATACCCAGTTACCTTGAATGCAGCTAAAACCTGACATACAATAGAAGCTCTCCTGGGTATGACTGTGGGATTCTCAAGATTTTTCAACAGATACTTTAAGGTAACACGCACAGAGAGTTCACCTGATAGCTCAGTAAAATTAGCATATTGGCCTTCCCCAAAATTTCGCTACATTGCTTACTCTAGTTCTTACCACAGCTTGCTTTTACTGTAAAAATAAACTACCTAAAAACTACCAAAGTACTTTACTCTCTTGTAACTTTCATCCTTATAACCAAAAGTGTTTCAGAAGAGCAAAGCACTTACCATTGTCGCCTAGCTGGTTCCTACCTTTAGTAGAAAGTTCAGTTGGGATTGTACATGGAAGAAGTCTGCCTTACGCAATGAATGTACTTGAATCAATTCCCTTTTTTTCTCCCACCCCATCCATTTTAACCACCAGGTAAGATCCTGAATGATCAAATCTAATTAAACTGCTTATTGCTAGATTTATTGCTCATTATACCCCAAAATTTCTTTTATTTAGGAAGCATAAATGCTTAGCCGTGACAGCTCCACAAAATCTTAAGACAAACCAGGTCTGCTGCTCTTGGAGAACTGCCTTTACAGTGTTTTTGACACAACCTCCTTATCTGCTATAGAAAGTTAACAGCCATTTAAAAAGGAGAATGGCAACACAGAACGCTCTTAAGGCAAATCCACTAAATATTGACAAATTACTTTTAACCCAAAAGGTTCCACTTGTTCCCAGTTCTTTTGATGTAAATCTGTTCATTCATAACTCGCTTTAGGAATGCTGCTGGTGGTTGAGAAACAAGCAATGTCTTGGTGCTGAGAAGGCATTCCTACCAAAGCAGAAGTAATACACATTTACTAGATGCTTTAGGCAAGAAACGACATCCGAGTATACGCTTTAGAGAACATTTAAATAAACTCACATTCAATTTCAACTGGCAAAGAGCATAAATAGTAAAGAAAATACTTTGAATCCCACAAATAAGAACTGTTTTACAATGGGTACAGCAGTTTCCAACTCCTCACTCTTGCGCTCAGTGCAATGGAGGGGGCATGCTGAAATGAAAAGCAAACGTTATTTAATGGGTCAGTGGGTAGCTGGCCCAAAAACTATTTATAAAAAGTTGGCTAGCATACAGCCTTCTTAAAGGAGGGTCACATTATATAGATTTAGTAAAGTAGGTTCTTTGACAACTGAATTGTACATGAAGTTTTAAACATTAATCTGTCTTAAGTACGCTCCCAATCATGCCGTACCTCTAATCTTGTAAGGTTGTAAAGAAGCCAGTTCCACTGCCAAGCACATTAAAGAGACTGCTTGCTCTGGTTAGCCAGGACACCAAACGTTAAGTCTTAAGCCCAAACACATTCCTATCCTTTTCTCAACGAAAAACTGAACAGCCTGATTTTAAGAATTAGCTTTCTGTCTAGAGCAAGTGAAAAACATTCTGTGAAATAAATCTGTGGATTTAAATCCAACATCAGTATCTCTTAGTGGCCATTGCTTTGCTGTTACTGTCCCCATCGCATACCTCTTGGCTCTTGTCACTATAAGCAGGCAGGAATGATTTTTAAATGATTTCACTCCTAAAGTTGTGAGGATGGGGGAAGTGTGTCCAGGAACTAGATAGGGAAGTGTGCTGCAAGTTAAATGTTAGATTTGAAGTACTACCAGTGTGTGTTTCCACATGAGGAAGACCCTTAAATTACATTCCCTTCAGGTCAGTGGGAATTTCCTAAGCAGAGGTGCCCTTCTTTAGACACTTAGGACATATTTGAGGAGGTGTATTATGACAAATGTCCAAGAATGATTTATTACTGCCAGTGAATCTGTGTGAGGTTAGGACTGACTGCATCAGTTCTAAAGCTTGATTTGAAACAGGTAATGCAAATATTTGCCTGAAGGCCAGCCACGGGCATTTGAGGAAAGGGGGCCTGTCACATCTGATTTTTTCATCCAGCCTCACCAACTGCTTAATTCAATGTATTCCTTCACTGGTTGGAAAAGTGCTATGGCAAGTCAAGCTGTTTTAATTCAAATTGCTTTGGAAAGATTCATAAAGGGTCTAGCTCCTGTTATCCCAAGGCAACGTAACCGGCTGTTCTGTGTTATTCATGAGGAGCTTAAAATGATGAAGAATTTAACAGTTGGTAACACAACATATACTGGTATATGGTGAGAATATGAGTAACCTGATGCTTAAAAAATATATTAAGATCTATTTTAAATTTTGGAAAATAGCTTACAAAAATATCTTCACTAAACTATATATCATACAAAAACTAACTGGTGTGTGGGTTTACAGTACAAAACGATTATTGGTGGTTAGAAAAGGGAAGAGTGATCTATACTACCCTTAATGAAAATACAGGGCATTATATCTCACTGCCTTGAAATATTTTCTTATCAGAATTAAGATAATTTCCAATATAACTCAAATACTTCCAAACTATCTATTTTACGAAACCTTTTTCTGAACACCTGTTCAGTTTCTTTTAAAAATCACCACAGTGCTGTGGCCCAAGAAAGAAGATTAACCCAACTAAGGGCAGAAATAATTGCTCTAGATAGTAAGATCTGTAGACAGCCAAATACAGCAACATCTACAGTTGTTTCTACTGCCCATACTATCAGTTTCCTCTATCGGTTTCTAAAAGGAAGTGACATCAGTGGACAATTCCTTTGTAATCAATTTATGGGCAGAAGCAACAATTTTTGGTCTAAATTTGAATTAGTTTAAATACATGGGTTTAATAAATACAAATATACACATCTGTATACATTAAATGTTGTCACGTGTATAATTTCAACATATACATTATATACAGAAATACATACAGTACATGCTCCTCCTGACAACACTAGCTCATTTTTCCAAGTGTCACCAAAAGGTGTGGAAAGAAAATGAAGAGAGGTTAAATATTGGATGTGACTGAGAACCAAGGTATCATCTCTCTATAATTCAAGAATTATAACAAATTAAAACTAAAGACTGTGCTAGATTTCCCCATGTAATGCTTAGGAATCAATGGGGTTCCCTGGGTGGTGAGTAAAAGCTAAATCTGGCCTTGTGTAGTGTCCTGAAGTTCACGGAGATTTGTACTATGTTTGTGTCTAAAGCATTATGTATACAACAGGTAGTAAAAGAGGTTGTGTAATCTAACACCTTAGCCAGTCCCAAAGTAGATCACAGCAGCCTTCTGATTCTTAACTGCCAGCATAAATTTGTTTAAATGAGAGTGGTTTGAATCCAGATGACTCCATGGTCTCAGTTAGGAAAGCTCAAATTGTTATTGACTACTGGGGAGCTTGCACCATTTTGTCTCTTAAAATGCTGAGCAGCAAATAAGAGCAGTTTCTTAAGTATACAAAAGGCTGATCCAGAGTAACTAGTCCTCTCTTTTACCATTGTGTCTCAAAATAAAGAAACTCAGAAGAAGCTACAGTGAAGTGGATCACAAGAATGCCTCCTTAGTACAGTCTCTCAAGACAAATTAATCAACATATTCCAGTTTAAAGCACTTTCAAGAAACTGAGATGCAAAACAAGATGTAATCTGTACATTAAGATGGATTTCCAAAAGGAACATGAATTCAAGCACACGGAAAATAAAAATGAGGACAATACAGATGTCAAGACATTCAGTAGCGTGGCTTCTGTTCATCTTCAAATTACAGCACAGCTCATGCACCACACGTATTACAATTTTACATACTGTACATGATATAGAAATATTTAAGTTACAATTTATTTTACTCATATACCGTACTCAAATTTTAAATCCTGAGAAGAAAAAAGAAAAATGTGTGGTTACGTATGTGCACTACATCTCTGGTATCACCAACACATACACCACAGGATATCAGAAAGTCCAGAGAGAGGAATTACATGCTGGAAGTGTAAATCATGAAAGCCATTTCATCTTTTCCTTGTTTGCGAGAGACGTTAGGAAACAGTTTCTATTCTGTCCTACACAAGAGTATATATAGGTACATAAAACTATGATGTTTTCTAATGACTGCAGCTCGCAGTAACAGTCTTTCTGTCAGTTATCATCTGCACCACAGTGGCTTCAGCTGAACATTAAGAAGGAGAGTAATACCAGTTACCTTGCATGTAGTACTTGCTCGTATTTTACAGTTAGTAAGCATGTCCCAGGTTAGTCCCAAACACCACTTGAAAAAACATTGACATATTTCTTTCCACCCACAGGTGCCTGGTGTCAACAACAACAAACCACACTAGACTCTTCAGGTGATTTCCAGTGCTGCAGAACACTTGTCCATGCATTCTAAAAGGAAAACTGACAGGTCCACATTTAATCACAAATGCAACCCCAGATACTTTCTTGATCTTGCATTCTCCATAATTCATATCAGATGCCAACACTAGTCATGCAGTTCCATTACACATCACGACGTTCAGCATGCTGTGACCTTGTGGATGTTTTGCAAACAACTTAATAAGCGGTGATATGGGGTTCCCGGAGATGCTACCACCTCAAACACCGACTGAAAGGCCCTCCGATCTAGTTCTTCATCTATCTGATGTCGGTAGAAGTCTATGGCCACCAAACAGAAGATGTTAACATCCACTTGCTCTGATTTTCCCATTCTGCTGATAATATGTGGGAGACTGAAATACAAGTTAAGGTCATAACACGACAGAAGTTGCTTATCTTTTGGTATAGCAGTTTAAACACTGTTCTCCAATAAAACGGTTTCTTTTTGAGTTCACCAAAGTTAAAATGCAAAGCACTGCTGTATAGCAACTAACCTGCTATTACAGAAGTGCTATTTCTTCATTAACTTCATCCAGTTTCTTACTCCCAGAAATTAATGTTAATCTAGCAGTAGTTTTCTTTATCCACTGGAGCAAAGAATGCAATTGGAACCACAGTCGCAGCTGCTGATAGCCAAAGAGCATTGCTGAGATTAAGAATCCGTAGGAAGTTTCAAACACGTCTGTTTGTTTGGGGGTTTTGTTTGCTTTTAAATAAAATAAGCATTGATACCACCTATGTCCTTTGTCTGTTCCAACTGATTTGGCTGATGTTGTTCCTTTGCCAAAGCTCAGTATTACTGCAGAGTGCAACCAGAGGGACGCTTGCAGTACACAGTTGGTAGGTAAAGGATAATCTGGGGATAATTCTCTTTTAATTTGAGTTTAGTTTTTGGTTTTGTTTTCAAAAATGTATTTTATCTTGCAGAAGAACCATAGAACAAAGCTTTTAAAGGTCACTGCAAAACTATCTAGTGAAGCTTTTAAGAAGTTCCTTCAAAATAAGAACTTTCCCAATCATCTTGCATAGTCACAAGGAATAATCTTAAACGCACAGTTTTAGATAACTTTGTACTCATTTTCTGTTTAATAGTTCACATTTTTTCCCCTCAAACCCGAGGCACCAATAGCACAAAGTGATATACACCACAACTAACGACAGTAAATATGCCTCTTTTTTTGTGGTTAATCTTATATTCTTAATCTTCAAGGCTACAAATATGCTTTACAGAATCATTGTATTTACCAAGAAATGGCACAGGTTCAAGCTTTTTAGGATACATTGCTGAAATCCATTGACTGGTGGAAGCACTGACAAAAAAACAGGAAAGACTCCACATTGCCATTGCCACGGGTGTTCTTTGGGTGAAATTAGAGAGAGACAGCATCACCCAGTCACGCACCATTGAGGACTGTCCGGTGCTATGCAGTGTCTGGAATACCTAAAAAAAATGTTTTTACACAGGAATAAAGACATGGTAGATGGATATGGGCAAGAGTTTAGTTTCTCTTTTAAAGGTTCTCTCCAGCTACAAAACTCTTGAGGTTCACAAATTGTATTCCTGGAGGCAACTCTGAGTCTAAAGAATTAATGAACACAATGTCTAGACAGAGAGATTCTTCAAGGGTCAGCCAGGATCCAACTGGACTCCAGATCCGTGTCAAAAGGACGTAAGCACACAAACAAGCAAGACCTGTCTGCTGTCTCTATTTTCATAGCTCAGATATGGTGCTCACATGCACCGTCAAGTGATGCCTGTGTCCAAGGAGTAGATGCTGAACAGCAAAATACCCAGAAGCCCAACTGAGGCCACAGGGGCATGACTATAGAGTACATGAGGTCAGATGACCTCGGCTGTCTCCTTGATATCTAAAGAGTCTGAACACCAGGATCACATCTATTATTCTCCTCTTTCATTTCCCATTATCAGTGATTAAACTGTACCGTGACAAAGCTCACGGCAGTACAGCTCAATCACTGCAACTGGTTTGTTAGATCTAACAAAATTGGTATTTGCCCCTCTGATTGAGCTGTCAGTTGTTTAGAAAGCTTCTGAAACATTAAAAAAAATAGAAACACTACCTTATAAACGACTGTTGCCATGAACTGTGGGTAGGGCTGCTGATTGGATAAAAATTCTCCAATAACTTTATTCATTACATCTTGTGGTGGGAAGAAATCATCAAGGAACTGCGGAAGGATCCGAGCAACTACTCTAGCTTCAAAAGGAAATCCCTTCCTGATCCTGAAAATAAGAAAAAAGAACATATTTATGATTGAATCCCAGTAAATATCTTATTCTTTTCCAGTTTAACTGACAATAGAAAGAACATTTTACTTTCATCTCTAGATAGGCAAAAAAGTCTTCAACACTGAGGAACCCAAGTCTTCATGTAATCTTACTCTAGCAGTCTACCCAAAGAGGTCTATCAAAGCTATAAGAAATTGTTATAGGTGTCATGTCCTTCATCTCCCCCATTTTTCTTTAAAATAGTCAACATTTTTTGAAGCTCTGGAATTGCATCAGAGACAAGATTTAGTAACAGGAATGCTGATAAAACAAGAACAGAAAAGGACAGATAATTACTACTCTTAGCTATCAGAGAGAAGGCCATTTATAAGCAGAACACTCACTTCCTTTCATACTATCTTTCAGGTTTTTTATTCAAGACCAGGATGACCATCGTACCAAACAGAAAAAGCAAGTTGCCCTGCATTGTAGACAGGGGAAAAAGATACTCCAACTTGAAGACAATTTTACTTAAGTTACACCGATTGGAAAGTTTTCCTAATAAAGGTTGTATCTGTTGATGCTTCAAGATCAAGTTATCCTGATTATTCCCTGCAAGTTATTTTCTGCTTGTAGTGTTCACATTTGTTTTGCTAAGTGCTGTTTTTAAAAGCACTCAAGCACTGTTCTAGTTCTGTTCTCTCTGAGTGCAGAAGTGAAACTCTCATCCAGTTTTATGGAGAAAACACTGATCACTTTAAAAAATGTAAACCATTATCCCACAAACTACTGTGCAAAGTCTAACACGCTATGCTCACTTAAGACAGCTTGAGATTGTCAGATCAAAACGGGGGTTTTGAAATATTTGCATTAAATGAGTTCCATGTGAATACAGAAGTTGTACTGTACCCTTCCACTGCAATTACTTAAAAAGCAACGTTTGCGTGGGGGAAGGGGAAAAAATGTTTAAACTTAGGGTGGTTTGAAAGATTATTTCCCATAAACTGGATTTATACACTTGATTATGCAGAAGACATTCTGAAAAGCACTTAAGGGTTTGACTTCAAGAGAGCTGGAAATATATTTATAAAGTATTATGGTTTGTGAAACATACAGTATCAGTTAGGACATGTCTGTTTTCCATTTACATTCCTGTAGATTTGTGCTGCCTTCAGCAATTCCATCAATGTTACTGTGTATATAAGAAGTATCAATTTTAAGAAATGGTAAGTACAGAAACAATTAAACATTAGAATTGTCAGAGAAGTGACCACAAAATGCCAAACAAAATCACTTCCCTCCCAATACCCCACTACACACATTTTAGCCTCTTACCTATCAAAAAGGACAGATACTCGTTCCATAGCTACGATCACAGATTCACTGTCGGGACTGGCAGGATTTGCATCTATGGTACGACTAGGGCTGATTTTTTCCTTTCCTAAACCAAAATAATTTGTTACAAGCTTACTGTGAATGCTAAAATAAGACCTTTTTATCCTTGGTAACACAAAGAAAAAAAAACTTAGCACCATTAGTAAGCTCATGTCTCAGCACATCAAAGATATAAAGAAAAGTCAATACCTGTGTACATGCAAGTCAGCATTAATCCAAGTGCTGCCATCGCTCTGTGGGGGCTCTGCACATTAACTCTGTCAACACTCAGTTTAACCAGAGATTCACTATCCAGCCTAGAAAGTTGCTCTGAAAGGAGGAGTCGTTCTAATCCTCTCAGGACACAGTGATAAATAATGGATGGTGTTGATTCATCATTTCCAGACACCATGACTCCACACATCTGAAATAAAGAAAAAAGCCAACTACCTGTTTTTGAGGTGTATTTCGGTCATCTTCTCACACCATACCCCTGGCAGCTAGTACAGAATGCCATCAGGTATAAAGAAAACCTGATGAAACTGAACCCCAAAAGCACAACTTGATTACTGGGGCGTAAGCAAGTGTTAAAGATAGCTATGGGGCAATCCCAGGTTACACGACCACCTCTGACTGGGGGGTATCACAAAATACCTGGATAATTCCTGCAGAGAATTCAGGCCCTACATCAAGTGGGTAATTCTCAATCAAGTAGAAAGCAGCTGCACACATCACCAAGATGTGCTGCTGGTTATGGATATTCACACAACTGCAAATAAGCAAAAACACTAGTGGTCACTTAGATCAAACCTGTCTAGAGCACAAACAGAGACAATATAAACAATCCTTAGAAGCACTATTCATATTTTCACATGAAATTGATGCAATTTTTAAAGTCACACAAACTATCACCAAGATGCCATAAAAAAAAGCACATCTAATCATGAAAATCCAGTGCAACACAAGAAATTTTTCAGTAACATAATTACCACATATCATTGTTTGACTTATTTAGAATAAATAAATTTCATTATTGATCCTGAATATCTTACTCAAAGATTCTCTCTTCTGACAGAAAAATAAATTTTAGAAAACATGATTTACTAGAGACAGAAGTCTGAACTATCAGTTTTCTCACCCTCAAATACCCTTTCACTTCTGTAAATCAAGCACAGAACTGGCTCCTAATTTCAGTGAAAATGCCAGAACCTTCTTGATGCAAGAACATGCTCTAAGATCTACTGACAAGAGCAAACCATAAAGAGTCCTTTAGTTCCCACATCAGCATGCAACAAGCTGCAGGGTTAGAAGCAGGCAGAGTCTTACTGTGCTACTCCTCTCAAATTGGAGAGCAGATACTCGCTGATAATTGGAATGAGTTGCTTCGCTGTCTCATCAAGCAAATCACACTCGAGGATGTACAGGATTCCATGCAGAGCTCCAATCCGACTTGGCATATGGGTGCTTCTCAGGGTTGTTTCCAGCAGTCGACTTACTGATTCGGCCACGGATTTATCCTAATACACCCAATAAGAGTATTCATTAGAAGGTAATACGGGTTCAGTACTGGTGACTTCTGCAATTTGGCAATACTTAGACCAAACTAAAGAGAAGAAAATATGGCATGAACCATTAAAAATACTTTGAATCAGATGTCACAAGAATAATATAATCAGATAAGAGTAATTTTTTTGCAGATTGACTACTGTGTTTTACCTGTAAGAAGTTCATGATTTAAAGATTAAAAAAAAACCCAAACAACATAAGCATTAGCTCATGTGCTATTAAGAATCAAGCTAATGGGATGGTTGGAATATTCTGGCCTGCCAGCTAACCACAAAGACTGCATCTGTCTGACTAGCAGATGCCTATAGTCTGCATCTAATGGACCACTGCCATCCATACAGTGTTCCATTTATTTGTTCTCTGAGACCACTGGCACTCAGACCTATACATCTTTCATTCCACCACTCCCATGATCTGGTTGAGGGGATCGAGGACACCCTCAGTTAAGTTTGCAGAATGCACCAAGCTGGGTGGGAGTGTTGATCTGCTGGAGGGTAGGGAAGCTCTACAGGGGACTCTGGACAGGCTGGATTGATGGGCTGAGGCCAATGATATGAGCTTCAACAAGGGCAAGTGCTGGGTCCTGCACTTGGGTCACAACCACCTCCTGCAGCACTACAGGCTTGGGGAAGAGAAGCTGAAAAGCTGTCCAGTGAAAGGGGCAGTTAACCAGAGCTGTGGGAACTGGGGTTGTTCAGCCTGGAGAAAAGAAGGCTCAGTGGAGATCTATCACACTCTACAACTCCCTGAAAGAAGGTTGTAGCGAGGTGGGTTCAAGTCTCCTCTCCCTACTAAAAAATGATGAGAGGAAATGAACTAAAATCATGCCAAGGGAGGTTTAGGTTGGACATGAAGAAAAATTTCTTCACCAAAAGTGTTGTCAAGCACTGGACCAGGCTGCCCAGGAAAATGGTTGAATCACCATCCCTGAAGGTATTTAAGATGTGGACATGGCATTCCAGAACATGGCTTAGCAGTGGACTTGGCAGTGTTAACAGTGAGACTTGATGATCTTAAGGGTCTTTTCCAACACAAATGATTCTATGTTTAGTCTTCAAACATTAAATTGGTATCAGATACTTCACTCTGTTATCAAAGTACAACTTCTTATTTGAATATGCAAAATCTATTCTAAACTGTTAGATCTGAAAAGTTTTTTTTTTTTAAATTTATTTTAAGTATTTAGTAAAAATTACGTTTTACCTTGCCTCTGGATTCATGAAGTACCTAAGACACAGGCCAGTTTTACAGAGTGCACTCTCTAGTTGCTCTTTTTAAGCAGATTTTTGACATAACTGAGCATTCTTGATAAAAATCAACCTTTTTTTTTTCCCCTCCCACTAATGTGTTATACTCAGCTGTTCACTTGTGAAAAGGTGTTATTAGTTTACTGAACAGCAAATTATAGCCTAGTCAGAGCAAGCTGATTTCTAAAACTGCTTCTGCAAGTTTGGCATCACTTTCACAGCCTTCCCTTGCACAGATGCTGCTCCAATAGCTACTCCAAACTCTACTCCAAAAGTCTTCCAAAACTTTTCTTATCACTATTACCCATATAGTTTTTGTATTAGCATTTCTAGAAACTCTATATGAGAATAGGTTCTTGCAAAAGAATTTGTAATTTCCCCACCCCCTAAATAATCCCCCTCTGGGGGATGTTTATTGGAAAATACTATCATTCTTTGGTCTACAGATAAGGTTAGCAATAGCTTATTAATGCAAGTTATTTAATGAAAAAATCTTTCTGTAAGAGCAAAATGATGCAACAAAGGGAAAAGTCACAGAAAGAAAAAGGATACCTGACAATCAGTCTATTTATTCAACACTGTCCCAGCCTCTCATGAGATTACAGCCATTCACTTCTAACACAAAACTAGCAATAGCTGTTCTACAGCCCCCATATGGGGCAACTGGAATGATGTTTGCAACCTCTGAAAGCCCAGAATACACATCCTATTGCTTCTTATAGCCATGCAGACCAGCTAAGGAATTTTCTTAAGAAACAAACCACTCTTACCAAGTACATCAGATTTTGCAGCAGAAGCTAAGGATGAGTTAACTTAGACACTCATGAATTTGCAATAAAATTCCATGAGAATTTCTTACCATTCCGAGAACAGCAGCAGCTTTACAAGTGGCTGGTATCAAATACTGTACAAGAATCTCATCTTCTGATGGATGCACCTTTCGCAATTCTGTCAAAGTTGTATACATCATCTCAAACTGATTCCTCTCTGTAAATAAGTCTGATACTGCCAGAAGCTGTATACAAATTAAGTGAATATAAAAAAGCCCATTAGCAGATAGCCAAAAATTGACTCTCCCTTCTGTTGTAATTGTCAGCAAAAGATTCTGTTGTAATTGTCAGCAAAAGATTCCTCAATCAATCTACTAAGTGTGTAAACATTAACTCGAGTGTCTGGAATAACTATTGTTGCTCAGAATTAATTCCATCATCCTTCTGAGGTAACAAGCACCTATGAATGGTTATTTTTCCAAATCCGCCGTTTACAATGTGTTAAAACACCCCAAAACACACAATACATACTCTCTTGCAAGGATACTTTCATTTCAAATCTTTCATGATAGAAAATAACGTCTATCAATGCACGTTCTACACCTGCATTCTTTAGTTTTGCTTCTACATGTCAACAGTCAGTTTAATCGTGTAATACATTGTTGTTCCATCTGAATTTTCTTACGACACAGGATAAGCAGAATCCTGAAATCTCTTTTAAGCAAGTAGTCAATTAAAATATCCACTTTAACTAAGTAACAATAAAGTGTAATATGGTAGCACAATATGCAATCCAGATACTTACATAGTTTAAAAACCAGTATAGTGTTACAGTCGCTCGAGTTGTATTTCTGTACTGCCCATATAATAGCACAGACAAGAAAAATCAGTCTTTCCCATACAGTAAAACACATTTTACAAATGCTGCTTAATTCTGAATATTTGGTAACATATACTCAATGATCACTTTAAATACCAGACTTACTGATCGCACCACTTCGCTGATCAAAATGACTGGAGTTCTCTTGCTAGGGTTTGATGGCAATATCCACTGACTGTACAGTTCAAGCAGGAACTGAGAACAAGAATGGATATCTACACCAGCCCGGTGTTTCCTGCAAGCACAATAAACAAGTGTAAAAATGGCTATTCCTAAGCACTCCTAAAATACTTGATTTGAAATAATACAGTTATGTACAAGAATCCAATTTATAACCCCAGATTATTTAACTCGGTGTGAAGAGGTAAAAGGACACAAGAAAAAATGAGACACCTGGTGTTAATAGGAGAGGTTGGTGGTGAGGAAGGAGCAGGTATGTCATTCTCATCATCTTCATCCTCACCCCATTCTTCTTCTCTCAGTGGAGTAATATTGTTTCCTAACCATATGGAATGTATAGAGACCTATCAACACACACACACACAAAGAAAAACAAATAGAAAAGAAGTACAACATACATTTAAAAGCAAAGCAATAGAGGTGATGCTGAATCCAGCATCTAGCTAAACTGTACGCATGCACTAACAACGTGCACTCATCATACTAAAGTCAGCATACCAGATTTAAATTCTAAAGCAAAGTATAATTATTTACAATTCATATCAAGCAGGAAAATAAAGAACTTCAGTGAATGCAGTTCAGTATACAACACATTCCCAACTCTTCTCAAACAATAACTCTGATTGCAGTATAACTTTTTTTTTCCTGAAACTAGACAAGACTAAGATTTCAAGTCCTTTGACTCAGGTTAGAGAAACAATTATCTACGAAGAATGTAACTTCTTAGTTGTTCTTTAAGTTTATTTATACAATTCAAGTTTCAGAACATTAAGATCTGTTGATGGCATTTCAGAAATGATCTGTCTGAAGATTCCAAACCAAATCCATTGTGTCCTATATTTCAATGCAAGTATTCCTCTAAAGTTACTTACCTTACATAAGCTCAAGACTTCTTTCTTAGGCAAAAATACACCCTTGCATAGAATTCTTTTTCACATTAAGAAAAGATATACACACTTTGTTTTTTTTCAAGCAGGATGCCTAATGCCTAGTATTGTTTTTTTGAAAATAATGCATAGGGTCTGTCAACCTCCAAATACTGAACATTCAAGCCATTTAGAATCTTGAGAGAACAAACAGATGCCTAGAGACAGACAAATTAATTTTTATTCTTCCTTATGCAAGAGATTCCTCAAGAAAAATGTCATGGGAGTTTAGTATTTTTTTTTCCCCACTAATACATACTATTCAAACAGTTAAACAAATATTACAGTTAAAATGTATATGTAACATTACATAAAGACTAAATTTTCAGGGAGATAAACAGATATGAAGTACTTTTTTTATTCACTACATACAGTGTTCATTTTCCAGCTAACATCATTCTGGGAAATATGTGTCCATACACTGAATTTTAAATTGAAACATTGCAATTTTTCCTTTCCTAAGCAGTACCTCAAGCATGCAATAGCAAATTAGAATCCAATAGTTGAAGTGGAAGCCAACACTACAAGGGCATGTAATGCACAAGGCTGAAAAGTACACATGGCTAGCTGGCTCACAGGTAGACTTCACACAGAGGAGCAAAAATTTCATGAGGTGGAACAGCTGGCTGAGAGGAGTTACCAAGTTATGATCTACCCTGCATCACTCCAGAGATTTTAGTTTACATTTGATGTAAAGCAATTCCTCCTAACTGCATCCACACAAACTGGGAAAATATAATAAAAGTCTAGTTCAAAGTTAAGGTTTTAACAAACCTGTCCAAGTTTATAATCCATGTCTCCTATTTCTCGTTCAGTATTGATCTGCAACAAGAGTTTTTCATGGCTGATAAGAGCACCTGTAACAAAACAGAAGGCAAGTTTTTAAAACATGTATAACAAAGTAGATGTGAAAAATTCCTGCAAATAGGATTTCGAATAAATTCTGAAAAGTGTTTTTTCTACTTATTAAACATAAAAGAAATTCACTCTCCCCTTCCCCTGTACACAAGAACTTACCTGTAGTAGCAGGAGAAAGTGATGGAACAGGGTCCCAAGCTTGGTATAAATGATGAGTAGCAATGTTATCTCTCTTTGACACCATTGCGTGGATTTCCTGTTCAACTATTCCCCTGATAACACTTAGCTTCCTCCCAAACCTGAAAGCCCAACAGAAATCAATTTAAGCAGATTTTCCCTTTTCAGATACTGTCTCAACAGAGTTGTGCTGCTAAGTCCCTGTAACTTCTATGTAAACAGAACCACCTGCATGTACTCTTGCTTAGAAAATATTATCCATGCATTTTTGCTGCTAGATTAATCAACTGTAATTGCATACTAATCGCAAGTATAACTTTTATGTGTTTTAGAAGAAGTGAAAACATACCTTGTGTCCAGAGCTTTTAAAGCTTTATTGCGGGGCTGCTGTTCCAAACAGCTAACTGCTGGATTGCCTGCAACAGGTATTGTCATTGCACTCAGCACCAAGGAAGTTATGGCTTGCACTGCAAGAACATTAATTTGGGTCCTCTCTGTATCTTCCTGTAAAATGAACTTACTGTAATTTGAGTTGTAAAAAAATCCTGAAAGCCCCAAATACCAGTTTGTTACCTTCCACTACATTAATAAATTGGACATCTAGAGTTCTTCCTGTCCAATAATCTAGTTGATGTAAGCAACACACACAAAGCACTGTGACTGTAGCAGCGACAACCTTTCATCTCATCAGCCATTCTGCCTGCATCCTCCCTTATCTCAACAGCATTAAAACCTCAAGATGTCCATTTTGGAACTTTCAAAGTGTTTATTTATTTGCATCTATCCATTAGTTACTCTTTGGACCAAATCTGAGTTGGAAACTCTTCAAAGAAGGGTCCAAGTTAACAGCTCTTAGTAACTGCCCTTTTAGGAACAAAACTCAACCTTGTCATGAATTTTCAGCAGCATTTTTCTGGGTATCGTTATCCAGATGCATCCAGTGTTTGTTTTAACCCAAGATGCTACATATTCAGTATTTAGCACTCCTGTAAAAGTGTGAAAAAACTAACACAACTTCCTTAAAATATTTGGTTAGTTTCAATCTATTATTCATACTTGAGGCACTGCCATTTTTCCTCCAACAGAAGTATTTGGAACTACACACACCACAGCAAGTACTATGCCCCTGTAAATCATCACCACTGTTGTAGTCTCTTTCCCTCAAGAAAAAAAAAACACAAAATCTCTTAGAAAAAAACCCAAACTTTGGGCACTATGGGTTTTAACTTACCCTCCCTATGTTGATGGTAGCAAGAATCTTAGCAGTACATTGAACTTTTTTGCTCAGAACTGTTTATTGTCAATACTTTGACTAAACCATTTTTTGTACAGATTAAAATTAGAACAATAGCACAAACAATTGCAGATCCTGAAGGGTCTGCATCCTTTTCAGTTTTTGCTTTCAATGTATAGATTCTGATTCTTCCTTAAAAGCATCAAACCATGAGAGAATCTGAACCTTTTTAGAAAAAGTAAGATGGCAACAAATTGTAATTTTTTTTTTAATATATTGTATCTTTATTTCAGAAAATATTAACATACTGAAATTTATAATAGTGCTTAAAGTGCTTGTAATTTTGAACACGACAAATAAGGAACTATCAATTGCCTTAAGCATGATCCAACATGGCCATTATGTAGAAAAGAATTAAGTAAAAAATTCTGCAGGCTGCACAAATGTCCGTGTCAGCCCAACTAGAAGAAAATGCTAACCCAAGGAAGAAGGATGATAAGGCCCTACTCCTTTTTGGAGTCTGACATGTAGGAAACAAGAGAAACAAACCCCTTTATCTGGAACCAGGACCCACTGTTCATAGGCATCTATCATCTGAGTTCTTCAAAATGTTTTAGGCTCTGTACCTACAATAAGGACTGTTCACCATTTGGGAGTGAATGCTCTATCAGTCTAGAAAAGAAACCCAAAAACTTTCAGGTCAAAGAGCTAGAACCTAGTGGGATCAGCTTGCTAGCATCTTTCTGTCTCTCCCCTGGACCTGCTCGATGCATCTCCAGGTCAATTAATTTCTAGTCAAGAATCTCACACAAAATGATACCAAAGAAACTGCCCTTGAAGTTTGATTAGGCAGAGTTCTCTCATACGTTGTTTTGAAGTTTTTGGAATTCCTATTGTGCCTAAAGCCAAACACCTAATCAAGCAAACTCTGAACTGTGTGCATGTTGAGTGATGTACTAATATAAAGCTGAAACAGCTTCACTAAAATTTTTCCATACTACTCACTTGACTGCAGCAGCTTAAACCAGAAGATGGATGTGTCTGAATTCACAGGGTACGAAGACAAGGAAATATAAAATGGAAAGACTTTCTTAACTGTAGTCACTACTTTTCTGCTTTACAGGTTTCTATTAGAAGAAACATTTTTCTTAGTTTAAGGAAAATTTAATTTCAAGATTCAGTGAATCACATTACCTCTTGTTGGTTCTCCTCTTGGTCCATTACAATAGGCTGAGTTACAAGCACACCGAGCAAAGTAGCCCATGTCTCCTCAAACTGAGTACGGCTGATCCATCCTATGGAAACACTCAGAGATAGCCATTTATGTCTTAATTACAAATACAAACATGACACCGCATTCAAAATGGTACATTGTTTCCATAGATTTAGTTTTGCATCATTTCCCATTCAATTTGTTGGTTTTTTTAAACCACTACAGATTAAATTTCAGCTGTTTCATTTTACAAAGTGAGGATCCCATTAGAAGGGTTCTGCACAATGGTCCTGTTTAAGTACTTTCTTATATACATTTAACTATTTGGACTGCCCAACTTTAAAAGCATTGAAAAAAAAGAAAACTGAAAAAGAACTTCTATAACCATACAGAAAATTTGATGCATTACCCTGACAGTCTTACCTTTTGACAAAGACTTGAACTCTTAAGCTCAACTGTTCTCATTCAGTAAACCCTGACATATCTAGAAGCTTTAAAATGACATCTCATTTAAAATATTGAGAGTGTGGCACTAAATTCTATTTATATACTATGCATGAGTTAAAAAAACAGGGGGTAAGCAAAAGATTCTCAAACATACTGTCAAGTGTAAGCTCCAGAAAACAAATGGCCATTCTGTATGAGTACACTGAAGTCACCTCCCTGAATGTGGTTTTTTTGTTTGATTTCTATGATTTATAATATTTTCTCTGCATTAAGCAAAATTTAAGAATTAACTGCAGCATAATTACTGATCTGCTCTGAAATGTTCTCCTTCACATAAGCAACAAAATTAAAGAAATGGTCCCAGAGTCAGTTATCCATCACCTTTGCAACACGAGTAAGTGTCCAATAAGCATCAACTGTATTTATTTCTAACTTTGTACATACCAAGTGTATTAATGCGATAGATGAACTCCTTGAAGATTTCTTTTTCTTGAAGAAATTCTACTGGGATTTCAGGAAAAACTGTGCCAAAGTCACCTGCAGGCTTTGGTGACCAGCCTAATTTCCAGACCTGAAGAAATATGGACAAAGTCTACTTATGAAAATAGACATAGTATTAAGATGACAACTATAAATACATATGCACCATTCAAAAAGGCAAGACGACATCAGTAAATAAAGTAATTCTCCAAGTAAAGAATAACGTGGAGAAAGATTAAATATCTAATGTAGCTAATACACATTTCACACGGTATTTCTATTGATTTCTATTTCTGTTGTTGTTTGGTTTTGTTTTTTTCCCCACATTTCTCACTATGAATTAATGATTTGATCCTACTGTCCAAGTCTGGATATAAACCCAAGAAAGTTCCTGTCATATATTTCACTTTAGAATTGCAGTGCCAGGTGTTTCCTAGACTGTACAGAAATGATGCTGAAAGGTAATTCAGGGAAAACAGTTCACAGTCTATTGATGTCTGAAAAAGCATGAAGACACATTGATATTCACAATCAAAATAATTAGTATCTGTTGACATCCACTCAAAAACAGCGCTGAGAAACAGAGAAAGGCCAGAAAAATGGCCTTGCACATACTGGGAAACTCCCTTTTGCTCTACCTAATAAGCATCTATTAATATTTCCAATGATGGTTTTAAAGTTTATTAGAACAAAGTCCTTTCACAGTACTAACAATACATGGAGATAATCATGTGCTATTCTTAAATTACAGGGGACAAAAAGACGACGTTGAAATACTTTGTCTAAAAGGTCCAAGATGAGTTCGGAAAGAACAGTTAATATACAATCTAAGAATATCTGCATGGTATACCATGGTATGGTACCCCACACAAATACCTGAGTTAGTTCATACACTACTTCAGACACGTCAGCACCACTACATCATTGTGGTGCTTAGCGTGACAAAAGATGTATCTGGAAATTCAGGTGTCATAAAGAAAGTAGCTGTGAAGACCTTTCACTCTTTCCAGGGTAAGCAAACCCACTACGCAGAGAGAAATAGTAGTCCCACCAAAGTAGCCAAGTCACTGCTTGATTTCCCTTTCTTAAATTACCACCTGGACATCCTTTCACATAAGAAACAGTAAATATGTTCCTTTCTAATCAAATTCGATTCCCAAGTGAACTCTTATTTGATATCTTTACAATGTTTTGCTACTCAGTGTTTAAAAAGACAAACTGTGTGATCAAACCTGGTAAAAGTTGAAGTCCTACCAATGTAAAACTTGAGATGCAGCACCATGTTTGGTTTTCAAAAAGTTCTTCAATAGCTTTTAAGTCCTGAAAACAAAGCATAATGAACATACCAAAGGAGGTACTCTTGTGTAACTGTTCACTAGAGGAAGCCTTGCTAAGCTGATGATGATGTTCTTCAGGACCGGAGTAAGAAATGCTGGGATACTGCTGTTTCTTCTGTGCCCCAGTGCCAAGACAGTCTGTAAGGATTCCACCATCTCAGCTACCATTTCACAAGCTGCAGTAATGTGTCTAGTTACTTTGTTGGGAAAAAAAAAATAATTCAGTTTTATGGATCTATTCAAAAGACACAATTTTAAAAGATACAGAAAACCAAGAAAAGCTTAATGAAAGAGTATGTCAACTAGAATGGACAAACCACGGTAAAGATGAATATAAACTAATATTGTACAGGATTCCTACTACCATTGTCCCTGCAGCAGCTTACATCGTTTGCCAGACAGTGCTGGCAATTACCAGTGCCTGGGATCCGTCAGCAGGGCAGCTCACCTGTCAACCCCAGCAAGAACGGTCCATGCCCAATAGAGCATTTGTGAGAATTTAAAGTGACCACACTCATCTGTTTTATGAGACAGCAGTCTCATAAGTGGCTCTAAGCTAAATGTGACAAGCAGTTTAATCCCTGTAGTGGTATCATACTGTACCAGCACAGCTGGGTATGAAAAGCAATGCTGTCCACACTCGTGGACTACACTAGACCTTCACCTCAGTATAATGTTCCTACACTGCAGAACAGCAGATAATGAACCTGACATTTTTCCAAAGAAACGTTAGCAATTCTATCTCACCCATGTGAAATTTAAAAATCCCACAACACTTTTAAAAACTCAGTCTACAGTGTGCTGCACAGCTAACAGAATCCCCCAAAAGAAAAATCTGCATTATGTTTAACTTTCAAGAAAAGAACCCAAAATAAAACAAAACCACAACCCCCTCCCCAAAAAAAGTTAACCCCTCCCCCAACCATAATAAACAACCATAGTTAAAATTATATCAACCTATATTTAATATAGTTTCCATATGAACTATCTTTGTTAAAAATATAGCAATGGAAAGGGTACCTACAAATATTTCTGCAGTGAAAGATTAAGGCAAAAGAGGAATTTGTTGTTTACTTACTCTGTGTATTTGAGTCAACTTCACCCTCACTTAATCCTTTTGAAGCATTCTTCTTCCTTTCAGGACTAAGAAGTTGATTACCGGGTTCAACAGCAACTGAAGTAGACAAAAATATTTTAAAGATACAGCCATTATATAGCTCATATTACATTTTACTTCTCAAAACCACACATAGTAGTCAAATCAAATATTTAAAATCTCAAAGGCATCTGCAAAATTCAAAAGTAAACACAAAATCTTAAATGAGAAATTAAAGTAGCAAAAATGAATTTGTCAAAAAATAATTAAAAGTAACTCAGAGGAAATATTCCAGACACCTAGCATTTGATCAGTGATGACTCATAATTTATTAATAAAATTCTCACAGCTGTTCAAACTGGACTCACCTGCTTCTATGATAAATCTAATGCAATTAATTAAGGAGCAAGCATATGTCACATTAGATGCAGTAGCCAGCAGATTCCAGAGGCTAGGCTGCTGTAATGCCAGACAACAACAATCCAGAGCAGCTTGAAGATCTACACTTAATGGAATCCGGTCATGCATTAAATGCCATGATACTGCCTGTGCAAAAATAAAATATTGTCATTAATAGCATATTCTTGTAACCAAAAAACAGGTGGTTTTTTTCTTTGTTTGTGTTTGGTTTTTTTTTTAACTCAGAAATATATAAAGTTTTATTAAAAAGTTGTATATTTTATTTTTTCCCCCGAGAGAACAGAATTTATTTTGTGTACGAGAAAATTATGAGCATTATATACTACTTACTCAGCGTCCCAAAAATCAGTGCAGGCTATCTTCTCAAATGCTAAGATCATTCCATCATTCAGTCAATCTCTCTTTGTAAAAAGCTGCCCTTATCCCGAAAGCCCATTTGATTTACTAGCACAGGTCAAATAAAATAAGCACTGAAGAAATTCCTACAGTTAAGAAAATTTCCCAGATCCAAAGTTACTCAACCGTGACCAGTTTAAGTCAAGAGTTGTTTCCTCTCCCAACATTTCATATCTTGAATTAAACTGTAGTTTCTTACCTCTACAGACATAACTACAAATTTCAGGATATCATCCTCTTTGTCAGGAGGAACACGGAGGCCAGCTGGTAGTTTTGAGAGTAACAACAAATACTGAGCCAGTGCACGACAAAGTGTCATCATAGTGTGATACATCACCTCACCCCCTATAAAGTAAGACAGGATCAAATATAGCAGCTTGGGTTTTTTCCCCCCCTCAGGTTTTTTTTTTTTTTCAGAAGTATTTCATAAGCACTATTATGCCAAGTAGCTTGAATTATTATTATTATTTTTGAATACTAAGTTTATGTATTCACAAGACATCTGTGAAGTATTTTTGCAGAGGAAAGAATAAACTTTAAAAGACCATTGTTTCTATTACCAAAGATATCACTTAGTTTTTTCCAGTAGGCTGACGACTCAGTTGGCAGTAATGGTTGAAAAACCTGGTGGTTGGTAGGAAGGTTTTGTACAGTGGTAGACACATGATCCAGAGTTACCCTCCGAGCTGCTTCAAAGAAGCTACTCTTCTGGTCTCTTGAGATTTCATTCATGCCAAGGCTTAAACAAGGCGCTAACAAGCTTAGGTTGAAGTCCTGAAATCAAACAGTAAATGAAAAGAAACTTCTTTTAATAAGTATCTGACATACTAATAGGGTGGCAAATTAGCACTTAATTAGCTAACTTGTTACCATGACCTCCACTCTATTGTAGTGTAACAATACCATAATTAAGTCCATATCTGTTCCACATTCAAATTCCAAACACAGAATCACAGAAATGTCTATACTGGAAAAGACCTGTATGATCATCTAGTCCAATCACCAACGTAACACTACGAGGTCTACCCCTTAAACCATATCCCTAAGCACCCCATCTAATCAGCTCTTGAACACCTCCAGGGATGGGGACTCCACCACTGCCCTGGGCAACCCATTCCAACACTTGATAACCTGTTCAGCAAAGAAGTTCTTCCTAATATCCAAGTGAAACCTCCCCTGGTGCAGCTTGAATCCATTTCCCCTTGTTCTGTCATCTGTTGCTGGGCTAGCCAGGCCTACTCCCACCTCTCTGTAACCTCC
>VWZY01013057.1:18665-74443 GCA_013399075.1 Chloroceryle aenea | reverse complement strand
GCCTTCTATGGAGTTTTTTGAAAATTCAGGTACAGCATTACCTATGAAGGCACATTACTATCAATCTACTTCCAGTCTCAGGCTTCAGATTCTTTCCCCCTCTTCTTTCTTATGTCAGTCAACAGATAGTCACTTCAAACAGCAATGACAATAAGAGGAGTAAATTAGGCTCCTTCCAACATGAAGTAAAACTTTTGAAAAATTATATAATTTGCTCCTTTTAATAAAAATAGTTTAAACAGCTGGGAAACTAAACAGTTAACACTTTCAAAGACAGTTGTTTGGAAAGAAAAACAAACAAACAAAAAGAAGCCCACCCAGCCTGGACACATGAAATTCAGCAAAAGTTAGAGGAAAATAAAATTTTTTTCAGTAATGTAGTCAAGAAATTAATTTGTGGTTGCTGTCTCTCAAAAGTTAAATACTGAGTGAGATGTGGGAGTGAGAATTTGATGCCTTCAAGCCTTTAGCTTGCTTTAATTCTTAAGTATATTGCAAATTCAACACAGCCAACATGACTGTCCTTTCACCAGAATACACCTGCATCTCTCTCTTAAGAGAGGCTTTATTCCTGCTTTTACCTCTAAAGAGTTAACACAATTAGTACCGGAATGTTACTTATTTTGGCCTTTTAATACATATTGGTATTATTTACCTTGTTGCTAATCCACTGTTTTGAAGATATTCCTGAATTCTATCCAGTTCTTCAACTGGTAACTGAGTAATGCTGTTCTATAGGAAAGAGTCACAAGGATTTTACAGAACAGAAATAAGTAAAATACCCACAGGTACTTTCAACAGATTAGGAAAATTATAGGCAGAAAAAATGAAATATAAACATTAATGTAGCTATATATTAAACCCCCCCAACATTTAGTTTCCAATGATATCACTTAAACATCATCATATGCACTTTAAATCACTACACTTGATTACACTGCTGGTACTGCCCAACCTTATCTACAAATGAATGCATTTATCTTTACCTGTAAAGTTGCAGCCAAAAGCATTTCCACCCGGCGGCAGGCCAGTGTGTCAACCATGCGAGCAAGAACACGGAACGGAGTACACAGAAGCTTATCCACATATAACGTTAAGACAGCCCCAGACTGGCTGAGATGTATTCCTTCTAAGCACTGTAATGTCTTCTTCAGAGTTGTGGGCTAGATGTTGAAGCAAACCAAAACAGAGTAAAAAAGACAGAAAAAGCAATCAATTGGAATACAAAGATCCTGAAGCTAAAGGGAAAGGCATTTAAACAAAACCAAACACTGCAGCAGACAACTAGCTGATCAGTATAATCATCTATATATGAATAGATTTGAGTTACTGAGTTATTGAATTAATATGAACACTAAATTGATGTTTAGCTGTGAAAGTGTAAGCAAAAGAGTAGAGAACAAAGCATTTAGGAAAAAAAAGCCAGAGACACATAAGTGCACTTGTAGAAAGCTTTGAAAACAGTGAGAATCATGAACTCTTGCTGGAAGAAAATAAGCACAGTCAAGATAAAATATAGTAAAAAAATCTAGGCAAACATTAGGGATTTTTAGAGCACACATTTAGAGCACACATGTGATTTTTAATCACAGAAACAGCGATGCCTACTTGGGATTAAAAGGGGGTGGTAAAGAAATATATTTTTTAGTATTTTCTTTGTGATTTTTTTTTTTAATAAGAGCACCAGTTCAGCACCAATAATCTAAAGGGAGGAACAAAAAGACGAGCTAGTTTGACGTACGAAACCAATCTTGTTTTAGAGCAGACTGTAAATATGAACTATGTTAATTTTACTGATATCACAAATCAATTCACAGAATGACATCTGCAATTCAAACACATTTAGTTTAGCTCATTCTACCCATTCTCAGACACTAAAGCTCAGATTTATCTCACACATACCTAAAGCACTTGTGCTTTAGTTCCACTAAATTTCTACCAGGCTATTCAGACTTGTAGCACCTCCTACCATTAGCTCTAGATGAAGCCCCGCAAATGCCATGTCCCACCTGAGGAGTTGCCAAGATTAAGAGGGATGCATACAATCTTATATCCCTGTAAAATATCATCCACTTCTTTTAATTTGAAATTTAAAATAATCAACAGAAATCATACACTGAATTTCTGAAGCAGTATTCCCCTCACCAAGAGACTACAACTTCTGGGGCAGATGAATGGGGAAGGCATGAGCTTGCAAATCATTTTCATGTCGTTAGGGTCTGTGAAGATGGATTATTCCTTCCTCTATTTCTGTTACTTTGACATTGAAAGAAGACATTGAAATCAAAGATGAAACTTATAGCTTTAATTTACCCTTCAGATATTTAATAGGGGTGGGGTGTGGGGGTAATGCCCAGGAAGGAAGAAAAGCAGCTTAACCAGCTCTATTTGAATTCATAGATGTGATGGATTGGAACACATCTGACACTCTAGTTGCTAATATATTTTATGATTGGCTGCTGGCAATTTTAAAAATAAAATTAGAAGTTGACAAATGACCTAGAAATGTCAAAATTTGCATATTTATCAGTTAAACTTATATTTCAGCATGAGTGATTTTATTCTTTAAAAGAAGTTGAAAAGTTAAACTTACAGCTGCAAGGTTCTCACAGCGTGACTGAATGGCCTGGATGAAGAGACCACTGGCTGCTGAATTTCTGTGAACAGCACTAATAAAGTCTTGTACTGGAGGTTCATGGGACAGATTAATCAAGTCTTGAACATGATTCACAATAAGCCAGGTCAAGTGTTCTGAATCATGTAGGTTTTGACACTAAAGAGGAAAAAAATTAAAATGTGATTCCAGTAAAACTCATGTCAAGCATTTAATTTCTAAAAACTTTATCTGACACAGAGTGGAGTTTTCAATATATAATTCTAGTTGCTATTTTAAAATAATGGCATAAAGTGTCTATATTTTAATACCACCATTGTTATTGTTACATGACAAATTTCCAAATACAATGGATTTGTAAATTCATTGTTTCTAACCTGTATTTAAAAAATAAAAAAAAAAAGTAAATTAAAAAGGCTGATACAAGACCACTGCTTTTAATTAAACGCTGTTTGAAATAAACATGTAAGCACAGTCTTCTTGAAAAGTGTGATATTCTTTTAGGCTTTTTTTAAAGATTTCTTATTACTACTGGCCTTAAACCCAAGATGAATGATTTCTCAAAAGCCAAAGAGATCTGTCAATAATGAATTTTAAACCAATAGAGATCACGTGTAGACCAACAAGCAGTGTAACGGAACATGAAAACATCTGTAGAGCCAGCCAAGTGATTCTGAGGCTGACACACCTCAGTAAAGAGGTTTTGGAAGGTTTTACCTTGAACCATCTCTAATCTGACTCGACTGAATGACCATTAGTACTTGAAGTGCTTCTTAAACAGAGATTTTAGTTCAGCTCAATCTGACAGGAATACAGTTTGCTTGCCCCAAAACTGTTCTGCAATGCAATCTGAAGTGCAATAATAGACATTACAGGAAGATTCACTTCAAAAATCCCAATGAACTAAAATGCTAATATTGAGGCAGCAAGAGGACAAAGTCTCTCATTAAGAGACCTAAATGGAAGTTAAATGTTAATGTAAATCTTCTTAAGATCTAGAGACAGAAATTTGTTGTCTCCTATACACTGTGCACTGCTACTAATGTTGGGAACTCTTAACAGTCAGTGTATTCCTAGCACCTCATAAAGGGTATGATACCCAGCAGACAGTTCTATTACCCACCAAGTATGTCTTACAAGCCAAGAGAATTGTCAGTTCAAACCAGAAAAAAAAACACTAGAGGTCATACTCAAGCTTACAGAAGCACCAACTGAATATAACTTACTAGTTTTACAAGTCTTAAGTTTTCATTTGTGAGCCAGACAGATTCACTTAATACACATCAGTAATAAAAGACTATCAGCATAATAACTCAAAACCATAGTTGTAAAATTAATAATTCAAAACTTACAACATAGTCACAGAAAAGAATGAGTGCTCCTCTTCTTACAATCTCCCGATTGCACATGCCACGCTTAGATTCTGAATCAGATTCATCGCTGTCTCCGGATATCTGTGGGCTAAGCAATTTAGTTGTAGAAAGGCTGTGTCTCCTGCAAGAACCACATGGTATTTCGTTACTATTTTATTAATATGGCTATTTAAACACTAACAATCAAATTGCTTGAAATAACCTTACTCTTCTCCTTAACATATTTATTTCCTAGAAGCTTCATTCATTGCCTTGAAGGTAACACTTGCTTTCCATCAGCTCTTTACTTTCTAACAATTGTAGTGTCACAAGAATGTGTATTTTTCATGAGGCTGAACTGAGGCAAGAATCTCACATTTGAATAACAACTGATCCTCTCATGTAAATCAAGATTAATCTTCACTGCAAAAAACATCAGAAATGTCTCAAGTCAGTTGTTAACCTCCCTCTACAGTTAACAGAGAGATACCCATCCACATGGGGGTATCTTCTTTACCCCAGAGGACAAACCATTCTAGTGCTGACATGTATGATGAACTAACTTCAGACCACCAGAACACTCATATTAGACCACATCTTAAGTGAGGTTGCTGTGGTGCTTGATGCTAATGAATAGGCATGGTGATGATAATATGATTTGATAGCATGTAGTCATTTAGTGGATCCACTGATCAGATTGTATGTTCCTAAACATAACAATTTGTATCATCTACACTGGCTGGGTATTTGCTAGAAGGTGAAATACAAAGTCTCCACAGAAACATGAAATACTCAATATTTTGTAGTGGTTATTTCCATAATTTTCATTAAGAGCAGCATCCATCTAAAGCTTCCTTGCCTTAAAAATGGAGAGATTACCCGGGAGTTCTTTTGAGGAACAACTAAGTGCAGGACACATTTCCTTACTCTAAGACAGGCTGGTATCAGAACAGGCAATACGTACACACATGAAGTAAACGCAGAAGTACCCATTTCAGAATCCAAATAGTACTAGTCATCAGGCTGACAGGTTTAGCAGAAGAAAAGGCTGATTTTAATAAAATTATGAGACATACCACACTACTGAGGATCAAAACCAAATCTTACTTTGGGGTTTGATGGACTTCTGACCACCAGTTGTAATTGGTATAATTGACAAGAAGCAGGATTTGACACCAGAGGAGAACTAAAGAAGGATGTGTGGGAATCATGGACTGAACAAGCTCACTCAGACTTTCAAGGGTATAGAAACTACCATCCGATCCATCTCCTGTAAAAAGTCTGGTGGCTGCAGCTGTGATTCTTCTGAACATCCCTGAAAAGAAGAAATGCATGTTAGAGTAGCTTTGCTCTAGTCTAAATTCTGGAGTTTTGAAACTATTCAAGGTACCCCGAGAATACAAATCTCATTTCATAAGCCACCACTATTCCTGGAAGAAAAGTATATCCCAAGTGGTTTTACAAATGTAAGGCAAATCATGGAGTCTGTCCAAGGGTAGTGTGTAAACCAGTAATGACCAGCTCCCAGACTCCATAATAATGCTTTAGGTTTCCTTAGAATTCACATCTATCTTCTCAACTTTATTCTGTCTCAGGAAGTTTATCTGATACATGAAAACCTTTTTAATTAAAGACCTGGAATTTGTTTATTTTTAGGGTTTTTGTTTTGTTTATAAAGTAAAACACAGAAGTTCTAATTAAGAACCATGCTGTAAATACTATTTTACACAGTAAGGCAAATCACTTACAAGTATCCTACTTCAGAATATGGCTTCCCAAATATATTTAGTTGAAACTAACCTGACACCCTTCCAATCAAAACTTCTGAAATGCAGAAAGTACTTGTTCTTATTGGAAAAAAAAGTCACTTATCAAACACTCAGCACAAAGGTTGAATTTTGCTGCCTTGTAGATTCTGTAGTCATATCCAAAAGGACAGGATGGGAAAACAAGGAAAATGGACAAACCAAGTTTTCTAAAGGTACAGGACTTTGAGTTTCTATGAGAAAATAAGATCGGGGGAAAGAGGTTTCTTCAGAACCAGTTAGAAACCAAAAGCTAATCAGAATAATGAAAGATATTTGTAGTGTTGCTTGCTTACATTGCCAGATACACAGAAGAATGAAGCTATAAATTCCACAGCCATGTGGACCAGTTTGAGATGCAAACAGGTCTGATAAATGCACAAATAGTAAAGAATGGGGAAAAATAACTAGATCTCAAACTCGGGTTCCATCTAGTGCTATTACCATTATTAACTAGTGCTATTACCATTCCAGCTTCTATCACTTGCAGTAATTGCACCATCTAGTGACTTCCTACAGTCATGAAAGCTGCTGCATGCTAATCTTTGCACTTTGTCTATGCCTTTTATGTCTACTAACTTCAAAGTTTGTTGTTCCCAGAGACAAGTTACTATAAGCTGCACCTGTAATTAGAAGAATAGAACTTGCAGGAGAAAAAAAAAAAAAAAGAGGTTTTAACTGAAGAAAAGACAAGTATTAGAAAACCAGGCACTTAGTTAACCCTCAGCCTAAAGCTGAAAGAGAATGCAGAGTCATGAAAACAAATCTCAAGTGTGTGAACAACTTTCCTTCTACTCTGTTATACCATATAAGGTAACCTCATTACTACTAGTACTTAATAGTTGACTAGCAGTCTAACATTAAATTAATTTCTAAAGATCAAGCAATAGAAAGGTCCCACTGCTCTGTATGAGTATTTTAATATTTAGTATTACGTTTGCATGAAAATTTCTACATAATTCCTGGCAGGACTCACAGTGCAGCCTGGAAGCCAGTCACTGCAGCACAACTAATTGAGCCTTCCCTTCCCGTTAGCACAGCTCTCACTGTGGAAGAACTCACTTCCCTGACTTCAATCACCAGGCTGATTTTTTTGGTTTCATTGGTCTTGGCTTGACACTATTTAATCATTTACTCCAAGTCATACTGGCATAAATTATTTGCTATAATATTTGTTTCAAATGTTTCTCCATAACGAAAATTAACAGTATGAGCACTTATGAATGTAACAGACACACAGGAAGAGAGAACTATAGCTCACTATCACTCCAGAGTCCTGGAACCTAAAGCAGGCTTAAAGCAAAGATCAAGGAAGGCTCTAGTAACAATCACCATCTTTTGTGCCCCTTCACAGCCAACCCTAGACTCTTTCTGGCAGGAACCTGGGTTTGGAGGACTTCATTTCTTAAACCAAAACTCTCTTCTGACAAGTCAAAAGACAAAACATCATCCATCATGGCTGCACAAACTCAACAGAATTCAACTGTTTTCCCATTCACTTTCCTACTTGTTGCTGGCACTGAAGACTAAGAGTAAAGCTACTGAACTTTAAATCAAGACAATGCAGGAGCTTTGAGCTTTGTTAGAGAAACAGCTGAAGACCCAGAGAACTTATTTTAGCACTCTATTTATTTTATGCCTACACCTAAGGTACTTAAGCAGCTGGCAGCAATGACATGAATGAACTAAGCTTTTTCTTTTTTTCCCAAGAAGGGACATTATAACTGAACTCTGCAAGAAGGGCTGGAAAGGAAAAAAGCTTAGAGGTTGTTGGGATACAGTGGAACAAAGAATCATTTAAAATGTCAAACAACAGTATTCTGTATGTGCTTTCTTGTTATTTGCATCTGCTAAGCAGTGAAGCACTGCAACTCCCATTTTACAGATGAGGCCATAGAAAGCAGAGTTCCTTATCCCATATCTGCAAGGAAGAGCCAGGAAGACTTTTAAGGACCAGACATTCTAAATTGCAGCCAACTACTATAAAACAAGGTTGGATTTCAGCTGCAGGCTGAAAATCAGAAGGCAAGAAGGACAATGATAATAAAGAGAGATTAAAAGAATAAAAGAGAGAGAAGACAGTGCCACTATTAGGAAAAAAAGACAAAGGAATCAGGCCACGGACTAATGATATGCAGCAGAAGAAACCTAATGCAGAATTCCCAAACCTGAAGAAAGGAGCTCAAGATCAGCTAGGTGGAACAGAACAGTACTACCTTTCCTCTTTTCTGGTTTTGGTGTTTGGGGTGTTCTTTTGTTTGTTTGGTTGGTTTTGGTGTGTGTGTTGTTTTTTTTTCCCCTCTTGCTATGTTTTTATTAATTATGACAAAAAATAGGAACCTATCTTGTCATGAGTCTGAACCAGTGGTCTGTAACTCAGTATTTTAAGCCTGGACATAGCTACCAACCTCCAAATTGAGGAATAGGCATGAAAATACAGACACAAATTTGGGACACTTTTCATTTTTTGACTGGAAAATTTTATACAGGTAAAAGCAGAGATGAAAAGTCACCTAGCTACATTCAGGATAGAATGCCTTCAGCATCTACATATTCAGAGACAACTGCTGAATGCAGTAGTGTGAACACTACTGAGAACTGAAAATCCACCCTGCCTCTGCAGGCTACAACGCAAGACAACGTTTAAAATATTACCTGATTTGAAGATATGTATCAAGCACATAAGCAGTGTGCCCAGCTCCTGGCAGTAGAAAGTATGTTGCTGATCATTCATGTCCACCTTCAACTGTTTGGTAACAATATCTTCCAATAGAATTCCAACCAGTTGTAGTAAGAACCTTAAAAAAACATGTATACCATCAACAGAAACACTATCAGTGAAACATCTTTCAGAATATGATGTTTGCTCATGAAACTCAGCAAGTTTGTAAAATAAACTACGAAGTCCATTCATCCTAATTAGGATTCTAAATTAAATGCTACAGAACAGGTTAACCTAAAACAAAGGTAATGCTATAGGCATGGAGAGATGATCACAAGCATTTCAATAATTACATATTAGATCTGGGTTATGTACTCATCATCTAAAGTTGATAGAACTCATACAGCAGCCCACCACGCTTACACAGCAACCATTTAAATCGCTAAGGTGTCTCTATAGTGATTTGTGGTGAGCTAAAACCATACCATGATAGTTACCACAGCTCAGCTGAGAGAGTAACTCAGCGAGTCACAGTAATTCAGCTGTCCCCAGCCCCATCTATCTACAGCTCTACCACACAGGTACCATATCAAACCTTCACCTGGCAGGGAGGGGGGATGACACATGGATGGGATTCCAAAGAAACAACAAAAAAGGGCATTTGAGGAAAACCTTCCTCCTGGCCATGATCTTTCCTCAACTCATTCCTGTCAGATGTAAGGTCACACTGAGGGATTGAAGAAGCCCCTTTTACCTCTACCAATCACCCTCAGTGAGCTGAATGATGACAAACATCATTTTATTTCTACCTGAAGTTCCATAGCTGAGTAAAAAGTTCTTATAATCTTAGACAAATATCTATTTCAATTGCTTTCCACCATGTAGAAAACATAATGCCTTAATAATAAACATTATGTTGACACAATAACATTGCCATCTCTCCATATTTCTTTTTGTCACTTTCTGAGGACATCAGCATGAAGACCTAACTTAGACAAAGCCAACTTTTTAAAAACAGGAAATAAAGATCAGGACTAACTTAATAGTTTTGAATCCATCTGCTCCCAAGATGCTAGCAGAAAACATGGGCTTCTACTACGGGGATGACTCATCTTCCAGTCCCCACACAGGGAGGAAGGAAAGGGTTAGCCAGTTAAATTTTTGGATCTGATTTTGTTACGTTCAGGATTCACCTAGGCCCTTCACTTGGTTGGTGAAGAGGTATCAGAACAGTCCAACGTTTCTGCCATAAACTGCTCATCTCCTTCTTCTACTGCCCATCTCATTATTCCTTCCTCCACATGCATTCCTTCTATATCAACTTATCAACAGACTTTCTTCCTCTCAGTCACCAGTTCTATACATGTGTATATATTGCATGATATATTTGTAATTTCTCAGAAATCTTAATCTTTCTCCTAAGTTATTTAAAAGGCAACACACCTAGAAAACGTCTCTTCTGGCAGATATTTAGCCTGTTTAACCTCAGCACAATCCTCTGGTGCAGATCCGTTATTTTCTCCATGTCTCAGCCTGTTAATTGCTTGACACGAAATCAAATATGGTGAGAAAGAAAGTTCTTGTATACGGGATAGAACAATGTCTTCTGTTGACTGTGAAATCAGAACTCTAAGGATAGCTAAAATTCCAGAAATCCATAGCTGGACAGTGCTCACTGATGCCTACGACGACAAACACAAAAAAAGAAGATTTAATACTTTTGAAATTAAGCAACACAATAAAGAAGTGTATTAGATAAACAGAACAAACCCAAAACACTTTCATTAACTGCTATATAAAATGAGACCCTTTTGAGAATGGAGCAAGCAGGAAATCACTTTCACATTCAAGTCTTCCAAAATGCTATTCTTGTGTTAACTGTCACGCGTTTAACACCCGTTCTGTTAAACAACCTCTTGGCCATAAAAATGGTACCAATACCTGCAGAAGAAAACTGTGATTTACCTATGAAATTGCATTCTAGAATTTGTTGTAACTACGTTTCTCTGTGTTCCAGATCCTCAAAATACAAAGTGAAGGCAACTATGATGCTATGATTGTAAGTAATCCATAAAGAGAATATTCCTGTATTAAGTGTTCTCAGTTAGGAAATCATATTAGTTCTAACCAACTCTTTCCTAAAATCTGCTGCAGGTACTTTAACCCCCTTTTGTACATTAAGAAAGATAAACACAGGCTCTTTGCACAAAGGACATGAGAATTCCTCTCCCCTGGGAAAATTGCTTACCATTGTTTTAGGAGTAACAAACATACTCCTCAGAAGCATGTCCACAGGGCGAAGGGATGAAGGAGCCAGAATTTCAAACAAAGTGTTCAATACTCCCAGAGCATCATGAGAGTCTATATGCATCTGTAAAATAAAACCCACAAAATGAATTTGTGCCTATCCACCAAAGGTAACTTCAACACAAAATTACCATTTTGTGTTTTAAACATTTCTGTGACAATCTGTGAGTAATAAGGCTGTCCTTTGCACTACAAAATTCAATGCAACCAAAGGCTATGAAAGTTAAGTTACATGGCAGGCCATCCTACACAGGAGTTTTGAGAACACAGACAAAAATCTATTGTATGAAATTCAGTATCTATACCACATATATTTTATTAGGAGAAATATGCCACATTCAGACAATGAGACCTGAAGACTGACTTGTGCTAAAATTGAAAAGCTTTTCTTATCCCCCCTGCACATCCTACCAGGCATATTTATAGAGAGCAGTGCTGGTCATGAACAAACTTAAGCAGGTTAGTACTAGAAAAAAAATTCCTGATCATCAGAAAACCAAAGAGCTACAGTGGCATTATACTGCAGCAAGAGAGATAAGACAACTTACTTGGAATTTTTTTTAGATAAATTATAAAATAATCAGCTGCAAAAAGCAAAGGACTGGACTCAAAATCTGGATGATCCTACCTTTCAAGTAATTTGATAGCTGAGCAAGTGCAGATTCATACAAAACAACAGCAATTTCAATTTGCCAGCATTTCAGCTTTGGTCAAAACCTGTTGTCTGATCCACAATACCTGCCCAACTCTCCCCAGCCATAAGATCTCCTTGTGAGAGTGGGGATCTGCCATCACTGAGTAAAGAACGTTAAAACTTTTCCTTTTTATTCTTGAAGTGTTTCTAATTCCAGGAAAGCTNGTTGTCTGATCCACAATACCTGCCAACTCTCCCCAGCCATAAGATCTCCTTGTGAGAGTGGGGATCTGCCATCACTGAGTAAAGAACGTTAAAACTTTTCCTTTTTATTCTTGAAGTGTTTCTAACTCCAGGAAAGCTGTACCCAAGTCAGGTCTTCTGTTGCTTAGAAAGCAACACTGAAAAATGTTTCTCCTAAAAGAAGTCTTCTTCCCTTCCCAGAAAGAGGGCCTACTGTCCTTCCCCAGTGTGCAGTCCAGTAAGAGAGACATGTACATACTGGAGGGAGTCCAGCAGAAAGCCACACAGATCACTACAGGCTTGAAGCAGCTGTTGTACAACCTGCAGCTGAGGTTGTTCAGCCTGGAGAAGGCTCAGAGGGATCTTCGGCAATGTGTCCAGGGGAACCAGGGATAGTAGACAACACAAGTACAGAACAAAAGAGCTAGAACCTTTTCAGCTGTATCCAGTAAGAGGATGAAAGGCAAGGGGCTCAAGTTGAAATACAAGAAATTCCAACTAAATAGGATTTTATTTATTTTCCACCCTTGAGGATGCTCAGACACTGGAGGAGGTTGCCCAGAAAGGTTATGAAGGCTCCATCCTTAGGGAGTTTCAAAACTTGACTAAACATGGCCCTAAGCAACCTGCTCCAGTAGACCCTGCTTTTAGGGGAAGACAGTATCTAGAAGTCTGTTTCAACCTCAACCATTCTATGATTCTATGACAGTTTGAGACTGTCTCTTCATTCTCCCCACTAAAAAAAAAAAAAAGAAGTTAGACCCACTGCAGTTACAAAAAAATATTTTCTTGTTCTATAAACACAGAATAATCTTCACATCATTTAATACGTGCTCTGAGATAATCATGTAAGAGCAGCAGAATGAGCTTCCTCTGGAAACAGCCTGAGAGGTACTGTACATACTTCATGCATTTAAATATGATCTTCATTACTTTAATGACATAATTTACCTTGCAGTAATTATTTTTTCAGATAGGACAACCATGCTTTCAAGAAAAAATTTCATACTTTCAATGAAATCATCAAATACCCCAAAGCATTATTGATACATACATTCTAATAATTATTTTAGATGTTTCTAGATCAAAAAATTCATATAACCACCTGTTGTTTTGCAAGCATTGGGAGAATAATGTCAGCTATTTGCCGGGACAATCTCTTCCACTTGTCTTCATTTTCTTTATGACACTGTTGCAATACTAAGATGAACATTTCTAGTACCTGAGGAAAAGTCCAAAAGAATGCAAGTAAAAACCCAGAGTAACAAAAAACATTTAAGTAATACGATAGTGGAAAAAATATTTACTGTTTTATCTAAGGAAAAAGGAAAAGAAAATCCACATAAGAATTCACACAACATGTTTATAACCCCATTTTAAGGTTAAAAGGTGGTTGTTAGGTATGACTTTTTAATTAATAAAAAAAAAGAATTTTCCAGTTACTTTTATAAACTAGAAAAAAATGCTTTCTTGGTCCTTTTTAGAAAGCATTTCTCAAAAGACTACTCAAACAACTGGAGAAAGGATAGTAAATTTAAATGCCAAAAAAAGGGAAGGAAGGGACTAATTTCCCATATATTCTTTCTTTACTGTATCTCAAAGTTTGAATTTGGTCAAGATAACAGGATATTTTTATCATGCTCATTCACCTGAGATATGTCACCTTTATAGAAAAGTTTGTGTATGATGGAGAACACCACCAGCAAGGATCACTTCTAGTAGATGAATGTGTTGCTGGTTTGTGGGTTATACAGACCACACTTTCAAGGACAGACACAGGCCAAAGACACAGCAAGCAGGTATGTCAGTAAGTGGGCTGGGAAGCAGGACTTTCTTTCCAAAAGGCTTTCTCAGGGGAAAGGAGATAGAAGTGATTCTGGGCTGACTGAATTGAACTGTGAAGCTCCAAAAATCAAAGCTACAGATGTAGCCGAAAAAGTCTGAAGGGTACATCTCTTGGAGCCTCTCAAATTACAGGGACACCACTGCAGAACATCCCAGTCACAGCCAGGGAACAACAAACGGGACAGAATAAGAACTATAAATGGGATGGTGTGGGAAGAGCAATGCATGGGTGGTCTTTAATAGGTTAAGTGTGTCAGAAGGGGATTTGCTACCAACTGCAGTACCTTATGTAACACAATGTTATTCACTATTTCACATCATGTGTCTACAGCGTGTCATTTTAAATAGTTATATTAAGTCATTTTATGATTATAGAACTACACATTCAAAAGAAAATGTGGATACACAAAATTACCCCAATCTGAACATGCAGTTCTAACAAATTATTTTGACAAGATGTACTGACTTCTTCTCAACTATTCTCTGAAAATATATTGCTTACATTAGCATACACTAGAACTGCATTTTCATGAGGAAAGGATAAACACATTAAGTTTATTAAGCACCTGAATAAGCAATAAGATCCCAAGTTAATTATGTGCCTTATCTTATGTCCTTTTTTGTTTTTCTTTTAAACAAAGTATATTGAAGAAACTCTTTCTTATACTCCTACAAGGCAGAAACATTTTCCAGATACATGAGGTCTGGGGAAAAGTAGTAAATGCTAACAACTTTCTAGCTACCACTTACATTACCTTATTCAAATAATTAATATGATAAAATGTTATTGAAGATATTGCTATACACAGCAAAACTGACTATCTCTATATAGCATGTTTCCTGCTTTTAATCCTGTCTTCTCTTGCACTTAAATGCCTGCTGTTTTATGCTTCTTCAATCCCAATATATTACAACTCTTCTGCTAACCTTCTATTTATTCAGGCTGCAACACAATCATGATCATAAACCTAACCGGAACTTTTCAGCGCTGTTACCTAGGCTTGACTAAAAAAACAACAACTCATAGACATGTTTGTAATTCAGAACCTTTCTCCTGCCCTCAAAGATCTTTGTATACTCTCTCTATAAGGAAAGATCACATAGTGTCCAGCTATTCAAGTTTTATATAGAAAATCATTAATATTGCCACAAGCATTTCTAGCAGTCAAAGCAATGTTACCCTTTTATAGACCTTACACGGGTATTTTGTCCTCCTCTCTTACCTGATGGTACTGAATAAGTCTCAGCAGCATTGACACTACAACCTCCTTTTGTGTTTCCAACTCTTTTCCAGCATCAGCTTTATTTGTTCCTCTTAACACAAAGAGATCATGAACAATGGGTTGCAGAGCTGGTATTGCTGAAATGAGATTTGTTTGTTTCTTTTAGCACAAGACAAGTCACTCTTCAAAAGTATTTTCTTGCTTTAACAGTTCAGCTACTAAAAGTGAACTGTGCTTTAGTTTATTAAAGGTTTTACCCATGTCTAACAAAAATCCACCAAAACCCTAATCCAAAGTTATCATGCATAATGATATCTATTTTTACTTCCAATAGAAAATTTATATTATGGACACACTTGTCCATAGTCAGAGAACTAAACCAGGTATTTTTATAAATTATGTCTCTCTTCACTGGAAAGTATGACAGAGATGCTTCTACTTAAAGGCTGAAAGTGGAGGGAAGGGGACTAATAATTAAAATACATTGCAAAATACAGGGAAGAAGTGTTAGCAGGCTAAAATAAACATCCTGAAGAAATTGAGGTATTATATTTATTAATAACTTAAAAACTAGTTTCTTCTGGAACAATCTGTATGATTACAGTTTTCTATAACTTACAAAAACTATGGGTTTATTGATGAACTATTACTAATACTACTGCGCATGCCTTTTTCTTTTTTAATTACCATGTGTAACAGCTTTCCTCCCACTGGCCATGATACCATCACACAGTTGGATGATCTTAGGAATTCCAATTATCTGTTTGGAATGATACCGCTCATAGGACAGCAACACCAGGAAAAAAAAGATATTAGGAATAATTGCCTCAGATTCCCTGAAAGCAAAAAAATTACACGTGTCAAGTTTGAATTGCACAATTCTCTTCAGTAAAAATGAATCTTTCCACAGTAAGATTTTATTAGTAAGAATGTGTTCTGCTTTCACACAGTATTTATATAATTTCCATGCCCTGCTCTTTTTACTACGTTTTTTTTTTTTTCCTTCTGCAAAGGATTTCTTTCAAGGTTTGACCATTATACAATTACTAATATTATAAAATAGTATCTAATGCACATGACACACATTGGAGTATTCCTGTAGGAGACCCACAGAACAAAAACCCCACTTATGCCTTCACAGTAACTCAAAAAGAAATAGCTGACAAAAATTCCACTGCATTGCTTATGTTCTTTACAAAACGTATCAAGTAATCAGAATACATCCAGATTTGCAATAAATCCACAACAAGTAGTAGCAACTCTCCCTTCAGCAGCTGAATCCTGGAAATGAAGTCCCAATTCCTGAAAGCATTGCTCTGGGGTGGGGGCCGTCCCAAAATAATTTGTTATTTTACAATAACAAATGGAGAAGAACAACAACAGAGCTTATGCTTTCCTGCACTACTTCCTGACTTCTTCAGCCACATAGAACCAAAATCATCTGAAAGGGCTACCACTGGAGCTAAAGAATAAACAAGCACCTTGCCCAGAAGGCACCTCTCCTATGCTGGTTATTTCTGCCTTAGCAGAAAAACTAATCACTACATGCTTCAGAGTAAGACAGTTGTAAACCCGCACAGTTCAAAGGATCTTTGCTAATTTCATACCTGAACTGTCCTACTTCAATGTATTCAAACTGCTTTAGCACAAATCCAATAAACACCTAAAAAGAGAATAAAGTGCACAACATATACAGAGACATTAATTCTCCTTTGAAGTTACTTTGACAGCATTAAAAAAAGTGAATGTTTTGGAAGGAGAGAAAGGAAAGACAGGCACATTTGTACTTACAGTTCATTCTAATATGTTACAAAGTGTTCCCTCTACAGTTACAGAGGATCTTGAGACTCTTGTTGATATTAGAGCTTATTACCACTTGCATGAATACGTTACCTATAGTTTCTATATTTTTAAGTATAACTTTCTTATTCATGTAGCACTCAGTATTCAAAGCACTGCAGTCAAGGAGTTAAGAATTAAAAATCTACCTAGCTCTAAGCTAAGATAAAGTCCAAAGTATTCACTAACTGAAAAGATTTATCTCTGCATGAGCTTACAGGAAAGTTATGTATTTCAGCTCATAGCAGTTTATAAAATAAATATTGTAGCTAATAAAGCACTTGTGAATAAAAAACTTAAATTCTATTTTATGTCACAATTTTACTGTTTATATAGACAATGACACAGATGCTAGTTTCCCCTCACCATTAAAATCAAGTAATGGTTGTCAACCATGATGCTCACTATCAGTCATATAGAAGTCCATCCTCACTACAGAAGAGGGTATTCCTATTTGTAAATGAAGTTTTAGTTAACAACACTAATTGTATTGTCCACAGCATCTTATTCCTTAAGTCAATCTGATGAACAGTTCTTAAATAGTTGTTTCAGAGCTTAGAAAGTAACGTATATGCAAAAGAAAAGCATAAATCTGAAAGTCTTTGCAGGTGGTGTGAGAGTGGGGAACTGAATCTCACCCTCCCTTAAGCCTTTGTTTCAGCTATAGTACAATGGAGTGTTGCTGTAAATATTAAGGCTGTTGGTGAGATGTCTATATTACAAATCTGCAAAAGTAGGGAGGTACCAACCTGATCCGAATCCAGAAGACAGTAGTTAACTCGCAGCTGAACCAGTTGAGCAAGCAAGTCTAGAACTTGTCTCTGCAGCTGTACTGATGTTGTTGTAGTATATTGTTTCAGTGCTTTTATAACAAGGGGTTCAAATAAACGAATGTGATTGTGAATAGCATTCTGTAATAGAGAGATTTTAAAATAATCTGACATTTGAACAGGTCTCCAATTCAAAACCAAATTACACTTTAAGGGGAGGAAAAATATTTTAAATCTAAGGTACAGCTCTTCCAGGAATACATATATAAAAGTACCTTATCAGCACGATGTTTTGCTGCACTGGTAATGCTCGTTTTCAGCTGCGTAGAAACTTTTTGCAGCACATCAAACCATCTGTCAGAACAAACAAACACCCATACACATTAAAAAAAAAATGGAGGAACAAACACACTCTCCATAGATGCACATTATTTTACCAATAACAACTTTTCTTTATCTACTTGACTGCTACAAGAATCTTAGTAAAATGAAAGAGCAGAGACTACCTACAGTCCACTTCAATCAGATCATATAGATTTGTAGACAACAACTAGTAAAGAATTTATGGTCTTTGCTTAGTCCTTCAGCCTGTCCTTTAAGACTACTGACTCTTTGCTATAATGAGCAAACTAATGAAATAGTTTTGAATACAAGCATTCAAAACTATTATGATTTAAAAAAATACTTCTGTGATATCCATTTTAGTGATTTAACTTTGATTGGGAAAGCATGTTAGTGCAATACAGCATGGAATTCAGGACCTCACTGCCAAGACAAATTATTCTTAAATCTCTAAGAAATAAATAATACACAATACTGTGATTTCAAGCTACTTAGCTCCCCTATGATACTTGCATTTATGCAAAACAATAAAAGAGAATCTAGTTAATGTCAACTTGGTATCATAAGGGAAGAAAGTTACCCTGAAGCATCGTGCTCCTGCTCAGCCTGAACCATGTTCCTTAGACTAGCATCAGCAAGGGCCTGTGTAAAATGTGTGTATGGTGCCATGAAGCAATAATGATAGAGACCAGGTCTCAAATTGGAAGAACCTAAGCGTTGCGCTTTGCCTTGAGCTTTGCTGGGGTTTGAAGACAAGCCATCGTATTGAGAAGCCAGATTTGTCCCAAACAATGTTTTCAATAACTAGAGAAGAAAATCGGAAAAAAAAATGTTAACATTTCAGGAAAACAAAACAAACTTGCTTCCTCATCCTCCCAAAACTTAGAGGAAAGGTCAAAGTGCAAACTGTGGATAATGCAGTCAGATACAAGACAGAAAAAAATGGAAAAAAGAAGCAATCCTCACCAGACCCAAAAAGATAAGATTGTTTTTGCAATTGAAGCTATTTCCATGTGACAACTCAACCTATTACAGCTCACCTACCACTAAAATGAAGCTTTGATGACTTAAATGGAAAGATTTAATTGGAAAGCCATAAAAAAATCCATCAATAAAGCAGTTGTTTGCTTTTCAGGTTTTGGATGTAGTTAACTAGCTACAAGAACACATTTGTGAATGTAGGAAACAAATTTTTCTTAGCATTAGCTGAAATCATTCTTTGAATTGGAAGCAGTTCAAGAAGAAACTATATTATTCAGATGGTATACAGTTTCAGAAAGTCATGAAAATTAAAGACAACATGCTCTGTTTCCTCCACCTGGGCTCGAGTTTCCTCACACTGCTTCCCTTAACAGAATGGACAGTCTTAGTATCAAATTCATAACCACACGACACCAGGATTAACAAACAAAACATTACCTCCTTACCTGCTGTACACAAACTGTTGCCATTGTTGGTTCTCTGTTAAAACATGATTTCAGATATCCCAAAATTTCTTCTACACACTAGAAAAGCAAAAAAACCCAAGTGTACCTAATTGCTTTTTTCTTCATTATATAAAGCATTACTGTGAAAACTGGACAACAGCACAGGTATTTTTTTTTTACTAAGTGTAACTACACTAATTTAAGGGAAGTCATGGAATTATGTAATGAAAGAAAGGCATAAGATTTGTCCCTTGGTCTTAAAGTACCACAATGCCCAACACCAGAGTTAAGTAGAAAAAAATACCAAGACACAAGAGAGAAAGGAGAGAGAGCAGTATGCCTTCTGATATTTGTACATTTAGCATGGTTATATTTAAACATATTAATATAGTAAGAGTGACTGAAAACAAGACATTTTTCTGGAAAGAAAAATCTCCGTATGAAATCTCAACAGTAAAAAAAAAATTAATCTAGTTTTCAACAGCAGCAGTTTAACCCAGAACATCTGCTTTAGCACTTTACCACTGACTTCTAGAACCACTGACTCTCAACAGTACCAATTTTAAATCAGTGATACTTGTTTGTCCCAGTAAAGACCACAGATACTGGACAGCTTCACTACAAAAACACACACACAAGTCCTATACCTTTCCAATGTCTTGAAGAGTAGCAAGTTCCAAGATTTGAGATAGAACATCTAAGGCAGACTTTAAGAAACATCCGAACTTTTCATTACTGTTCTGGAGATCCAAGGTAACCTGGTCCCAAAAAGTAAAACAACATTTTTATTATTTTTTTTTTAAAGTACTTGATAAGGAGGTCAAAATTATAGGAAGTGCACATCAACACAAAATGACCTTTCCCCTAAAACATTCAGCATGGTTTAATCAACACTACTGACAGCTTAGGTTCCCTTAGAAATTGATGGAAAGGCAGGACTTCACTTTGACTAAGAAAGGGACCTTCTAGCTTAAGTTAAAGCATCTGGGGAGGCCTAGGATGTTGACAAGTAATGGAGAAGGGATAATGTATTTCTCAGAAACACATTAGGTGTTATAAAAACACTCCCCCTGAAGTGTACAAATCAAATCACCAATCCCATTGGGAATGAATCTTCTATTAGCTGAACAAATGAGGAAAAAGCTTACACATTCTGGAATAAACTGTGGAGAGAACAGACTTTGGGATCAATTTGGCATTGCCAACACAGAAAAGGGTCATTTGGTACCAGCATTAGTGACAGTAGCCAAACAAGCATTAAGGCAACCAATGCCTACTGGGGTTTGTGATTGGTTTTTTGGTTGTTTTTACTGGTGGTGGCTGTGATTTAAAAAAAAAAAAAATTGTGTGTGTGGATAAACTGTATACAGAGGTGAAGAAGTGAATCTCAATACAAGCAGAGACATATTTAAAAGAAACACGAAGTGATTGCCAAACCACATTCTAATTCAGTCAAATGATATCACGCAGTACCTTATAATTAGCATGGGTGGCTTTCAAGACATCATATAACTTCAGATATGATGGAAGATGATAAAAGCTTCCTACTGAAGACGATTTACTTGTTGGAACAGGACCAGTAGCATCAGTTTGCCTAGTAGCTTAAAAGTATATCATAAATTATGACAACATACTTTTTCTAAGGTGCTCGTGACATGTACACTCAACACAATTTACCAGGTCTGAATTACTAGATAGCACTAATTTGCATATGCATATTTTAAACTGAAAAAACCCCATATGCTGTACAACTAGAAAATGAACTAGCATTCCAACAAACTAGCCCTTTGAGATAAGAGAAATTAACCCAGGGGGCTTATTTTTGAAGTGCAAGTACAATTTACAAAACAGAATTAACACCCAATTCCTCCATTCATTACTATGAAAAGAAGTTTTCAAGAATCAGAATCTTGTTTTGAAGAGCTATGTAAGCCACTCCTGACAGAAGCGGCAAAGCAACTTTCAACTTCTTTCAAGTAAAATATATGCAAAAGCTACTTAGTTGTAGTCAATAGCTGAGCAGGTTGAGAAAAACAGGAAAAGGATTCAGAAGTACTTTGCTTCTGAACAGTACTCTTAATTTTCAAAGAAGTCCCCACCCACAGCTGCCTTTCCTGCAATGCAGTAAGGAAAAAAACCCCAAACCTGACAGTAGGCCTGCCAGTCTTTTGAACTAAAACTTCAGAAAAGTTAGTCAGTTTTATTTCTTCTCTCTGAGCCATAACCATAGGTAGTTGGGAGGGTTAATAGGAGTAAGTGTGCCTACCTGGACTCGTTTCACCACCCTTTTTAGGGCTCATGGGCACAGATGCCTGCTCAACAGACTCCCTCTCTTTCCCCTTCCTCCGAATTGGACTGAGAGAAGGTGGGTTTGTGAGGGAAGGTAACGCTGCCTAGAATTACAAGAAGCCGTATTAATTTTGTAGGCAAAAGTAGCTTTTCTTCTACACAAATGCAAACATATTCATATTTTGTTTAAACTCTCCTTTATTTGACTGTCAGTTAAATTAGAAAGTTTCAACTCTCATATTTGGGAGATGAATTTTCAGGATGAAAAGGAAGAAGTTTAATATTTTCACTACTTTTCTTCTCATAAGCTATTGAGATGAAATTAGAGCTCAATAACTGAAGTTATTTTTGATTCCAGACAAAGGAGTGTCAAATAATATTCTCACAATTTTAAAATGAGGAAATTACTAATCCTAATAACATTGCTTTACAGTCACTAAATCGGTCTCAAAACGTAGATGCCTCAAAATAAACAATTCCAGAATAAAACAAAAACCCAAAAGCACATCCTATGAGCTGTTTCAGGAGTCAAAATATTTTTCAGAATATTAGAAAAGTTGGTTTCAGCCCCTTAAGGAGCTCAGTGCACCACAGCCAGCTAACCCACCCAAAAGTCAGCAGAAGCTTGCCAAGAGTATGCAATCCATTTACTATATATATTTAAATACTCCATTTACTATATATGCTTCTCACTGAATTCATGTTTCAAGCCTAGTCTCCAGGAGTACAAGGTTCAAAATTTAAGGTAATATTACAATCACTGCAGAACTGAAGAAAAACCTGTGATGCATGTTCTTTTCATGTTACTTACTTTCCTACCCATAGTGGAATCATTATCAACGTATTAGATAATTACCTATAGCAACTCTAAAATGTGGAGCCTTGAAGAGGTCTGTATCACAACAGTATTTAAGTCACACCATCTTATTTACTTTTAATATGTACCTTTACTGCTGGGCCAGGAGCAACATCATCCATTACATGTGCACAAATATTAATGACCTTCAGCAGATGAGAAAAGAGCTGTTCTACTAAAGTAACAAGAGTTCGATCTGCCAGAGCTGGCCAGGGCTCCTCCTGCTTTGCAGCACCTTGGTTTAAATCTTCTTCACTACTCCAGGGATTCTTTAAGCACTTGGGAGCACATGCTGCAATAGGAATTGCATTATTTGAAGAAAAAGAAGATAAAAACTTGGAATTAAGTATCAGAAAATTTTATAGACATGTATCGTTATCATCTCTGTATGAACAGAAATTCAAATGGAAAAAGGAGAGCTTGTATTTTCAAAACCAGCAATAGGTTTTCAGCAACAACAAAAAGTTGGTTCTTTGTACCCAGTCTGTAGTGAGCATACTGCACATTCCCTTTGGCAACATGAGGAAATTTGAACTTTTCAAACATCCTGGGTACAAGAAGTTCCTTCTTTATTTTCTCTGCTCAGTCTTTCAAGTACTTTGTTATGTGCAGTCAGAACAGGGTGAGATACAGGCCTTCTGACCATAATTGTAAAAATATCAGGACAATCCTCTTTTTCTTGTTCTGCCCTACCTGCAAGCAAGTTTCCAGTCAAAATCAAAGCATCCTGATGTGCAGAGAGGTCCAGCGGGAACCATGCTGATGAAAGGAGAGAGAGCACCAAGCCGGCCATTCCAATGGTGCAGCCTTTCTGAGCTTCATCTGAAGGACTTGGCTGGGAAACACTGGAAGTTTAATTTTGGAATGTCAGGATGTTTTTCTCCCCTTTTGATAAATTTAAGTTCTTAAGCAAACTAATAGTCAAGCAGACTGCTAATCTAAAAAGAAAAAACACACATTTAACACTAAAGTGGGACTTAAAACAATTTGCAGCAGAGATCTGACAATTCTTTGTCTTCCTGAAGAGTTGTTACTTTTTTTTTTTAAATGCAAATATCAAAGCTCTAGTGACATCTACTGATAAACTGAAGAATTCTGTATTTTATTGCTAACCAGTGTGGTCCAGAACCATCTCCAGTCAAACATCTTGTACATATGCAAGACAAGGATGTGAGACATAAGCCGTAGTACTGCAATTTAATGAGACTGTTTGTAGCAACAGTAATTTAATAAAACAATTGTAACTGATCAAATCATCTGTGTTTATGGGTGGACTCTATCTAAGATTGTAACTTGCTGCTGCATTCCATATTTTCTTTTACAATGACTTTAAAATCAGATTTTCCACACAACTCAAGTTTCAGTAAGGGCAGGCAGAAATCACTGAAGAATACTATGTGAATTACATAATTTCAAAGCTGCTAACTTTTACTACTAATTTTCTTTCAGGAAAAGATTTTATGCAACCTCTGAAGAGATTCTTTCACATTCCTTTTTTAATTAAAAATAAAAAAAAGTCTTCTAATGTAGTCTCTCTAGTGTAATACAAAAGAAGCAATTTCAGAAAATGAAATTTACACTAACTACAGCTATACTTTTGACAAAGTGGCCCAGGTACAGTGCCTGCCTATTTAAAAAAATAATTTCATATGCAAGTGTTGTTTACTTTACATAGTTAGAAACTCATTAATTAATCCATAATGAGCTGTACAGAGTTGGAACGCAGCAGTTTCAATACCTTTTAACCATGGCAATACTTATGACAGAAAAGAATTTTGGCAAAATTCTCATGCTATTGTCTTCTTGTTACACAGAATGATAAATGTTCATCTCATTCCCCAATAATAGAATTACAATCTAAATTAGTAAGAACATGGGCTAAAAATTTGTAAAGAAGGAATAAGAGTAAAGGGCAAAGGCAAAGTCACTGAAGCACTGATGAACATTAGATGCATCTTGAAAATAGCATTTTTTTTAAGCTGGGTAGAGCGTAAGACATACTGGGGCAGTTCTGCATTGATTTTATTTTCCAGCTAAGTACTGCTCACGTCCAACCTACTTCATTTGTTACAACTGGACCTATAGCTCAAAAGTCATCTTTTAGAATACATATATGCAGAGCACTTCACACTTAGGGCCACACAAAGGAAGGGCACACTGAGAAGAAAAGAGCTGGAGGAGGGTTGTTTTGCTGTTGTTGTCATCAGGTTTTTAGGTTTTGTTGTTTTTAAAATAAAGTTTTGCAGCAGTTTCAGGATTCCAGAAGAGTAAAATAAGAGTAGAGACATAATGACAGCAATGAAGAAAATCAACACAAATGACATAAAATCTATTTAAAACCCAAGCTGCTCTACACATGCACATCTTCAGTAGCTAGTTTTACAGCTCACATGGCACAGCACACTGATAATCAGAGGCAAGATCAAAGCTTTACAGTTGTCAATTGCACAGTTATGGAATGCAAGTACTTTGGGGCTTTACCTACATAACACTCAAGTATTATAGATACCTGATTTGCTGTTATCATTCAGTGTGCCAAATAAGAACAATTTAAATGCATCTGACACTTTACAGTTATAAAAATAATAATGAACCGGCTTCCTTTACCCATTGCTTTTCAATATAAACATGAGATTAAGGTGAAAACGATGATGTTCTGATTTCAAAGAGGCACTACAAGACAAACATTCTTTCAAAAAGCACAGGGAAGTTTCTCCTGTTACTTATTTTGATAGACACTGACCATATGTATTTTTCTATTGCAGCAGTTGCAGCAAATCCCTGTGATATATGAGGCAGTTCCAGAGATGACAAAGTGCTAACACTCAATGTCATGACAACCTGATGTTATGCTCTTCTGTATAAAGTTCTTAAATAACTGGTAAGTTTATCTTACCAGCAAATATCTAACCCAGAACTCGAGTACCAAAATAAGCATACTTCTATTTCACAAACATGACTTTTGGAAGCTTGAATAACAGACGGTTTAACGTACCCACAGTGCCATCCCACACTCCAGGAGCACACTGGAAATGTTGTGGAGAGAAGACACAAAGCTTCACAGCAGCCAAACTGGAAAGTTAACACCAAGAATCAAATCAGTTTCATCACTGGAAGAGTCAGCAACAGCAATGTTATAAGTGAGAAATACATTACTATTGCCATTGCTACAGTACTAAAGCTGCAGACACAAATATATCCAGGAAATAATTAAAAGTAAAGCAAGCAAGCAAAAAAGAGAAAAGGAAAAGTCAGCAACTATAGCAACTAAGAAAACTCACTGTAAGTGCTCTTGTAGTGGATATTGTCAATGCATGGGAAATTGCTGCAATAACCCTTGAGAGATTGTTTTCCATAGTGATATCTGTTGGACTTTGCAGCATATTGTAACCTCTATATGTTCTGAAATTAAAAAAAGTTTATACCAACTAAAACACGTGCTTAAAAAAAGAAACACTTCAATCAAAAATGATGATTGCTTAAAATTACTACGACATATTTTATAGACTGCTTATAAAATACAAACCCTGAGAACACTCTAAAGGCAACCTTGTTATATTTTAATAATTCTGCTTATACTAACAAAACCAATGTAATTTATAAATCAAATCCATTTGTTAGGAAAAACAGTAGACCAACTCTCAATACCTAACCATGTGCTCTAGAAATCACCATCAATTCAAGAATACTATTTGCTTTTCCTCATATCCATTTAACATTTTTGCACGTTCACAAACATTGTGGACTCTTGCTGTAGAAAAATAACTATTTTGTATCTGAAATAGCACAACATCCACCAAGCTCTACTGTTTCATTACTACAGTATATACTTCTTGAGTGACGCCTTAAAGATTATGTATAGAAAAGGTACATAATTAAGAACTTTTACAACAAATTGATGGAAGCAAATTGCCCCCATAAATATAAACAAGTCACACTGGTTATAGAACAAGATACCTAAATGGAAAAGATCCAAAAAGTATAGTTGGCAGCAAAACCACACCAACAATATCACTAACAAAATTAGAATTTACTTTTGACTTACACAGGCAGCACAGACTTCTGCAACCTCAATCCTTAAACAGGATGCGAAGAGTTATAAATCTGGATCAACATACCCAAAGAACAATAAAGTTACACAATTAGGTTGCAAAGCTGCACTTACTTGTGCAATTTAATGGACAAACAGGGTGACTTGAGGATGGAGAGAAGATAAAGTTTATCACAGAACTATTTCTCCCTACGATCAATGTGTGTTATATCACTCACTAGTAACTCACACATCAGTTTATTATTTAAACAGGAGTTTGTGTCCATGGAGCCTACATCAACTCCAGCTGCTTCTACAGAATGCAAACAGAATTCATAAGCACATGGATTTGCAGGATTTAACTATTATTCTAGGCATTACAAATTGCAACTTGCATCCATGTTCCTTTCAGAGTAGGGAACACGTCACATACCTGGTGATAGTGCTCACTGCAAAGTGAGATGGAGGCTGTGTTTCATGCATTAGTAGTTTCAAGTAGACACTGCTTTGGTCTCGTGCTACTGCCACAACTGGATCAGCCTGTCCTTGATCACAGTTATAAAACAGCTTTGGAACAAGCCTTAAGAATAATTGCGAAAAAGGAAAAATTATTATTCAGAAAATTTAATATACAATTTAAAGTACATTTCAAATGTATTTAATGTGGAGTTCAGAAAGCAGCATAGACGAACTACACATTAAAAACTTTACATAAAAGCTGTTACCAAAACTCACTGTTAAGTTGAATTCATCTTTAAAGAACTGCTCTTCATTAAAATGAAGGAGCTCAACTCAGGACAAAGGAACTGCTCTACTAGTAGATTTAAAAAAAAAAAAAAAGTCTTTTATAGAGTTACCTACCTATACACACTACAACAACCACTTTGCAAGAGTATTGCTCTGTGTTTCCCTGCCTCCCCAGTCATTTTACTCATGGATAGCTGTGTTAACTGAAAACTAATTTCTAACTGAAAACTAATTTCTAACTGAAAACTAATTTCTAACTGAAAGCTAATTTCTAACTGAAAGCTAATTTCTAACTGAAAGCTAATTTCTAACTGAAAAGAACAATTTTTCACCAGCTGATTTCCATCCAGCAAAACTTAAATATATAATAAAATCCAGTCTTCTTGAACAACATTCTAACTAAAATGGTGAAAAACTAGAGTACACATTGGTTTTGGGTTTCAGTCGATGGTACTTCCAATGACTGCCCACACTGAATGATTCAAGGGGCTTCTGTAGGCTTGTAGCAGCTTTCTTGGTCAGTTAATTCTTTTCCAGATTTAACACTCATGCTGCCTCTAAGTCAACATGAAGACACAGAAAAACTCCAACTTGTTACCACTCAGTTAACAAAATACCTCCATTTCAAAATCAAGGCCCTGAATAAAAAACAGTAAATACCAATTGTAATGCAACAGTTAAAGATTTATCTGCCGAGCTGTTTCTGCAGTACAAATGTTGGTAAGAGGCAGAATTTTTAAGGTTTTGTTGTCTTTTGTTACTAGGAATGAACAGCAATTAATAGGATGGTAGAAAAAAAAAGGGGGTGAAAAGAGACTCCTCCGACAATAAAATATTTCAGGAATTCAGTATTAGATGCTCCTAGCTTCTTTAAACATAAAACTTAAGTCCCTGAATTCTAATAAACAGCCTACCAACTAATCCTTACTGTTTGGTCCATTTATCTGGACGATAATTGTACCTGTGGTAAGCTACAGCAAACAGCTGCTTTTCCAACAAGATTAGCTACTTTACGACAATCAGTGAGAGCAATAGGTTAAGAGAGACACTACTCCTAACCATGTCAAAACCCCGGTGTTTGAGAGTCAGGACAACCTTGCAGAACTGCAACATTAAGTCCATCAACTACTGTCAGGTTACTGAACAAATTACTACAGCATGCAGAAAACCAACTTGAGGAAGTTGAAACTGAAAGTGACCCTCCAAGTGTAATGAAGTTAAACATAATTGTAACCCTACCAAAAAACAAAGCACAACTGCCCGATGATTTAGAATGATGCAAGTTCCAGGTACCATAAAGATGCATTTGTTTCCCATTCTTTATTTAAACAAAAATATAAAAACCCACTAAGAGATTATTTTACAGGTACAAATTAAACTAAACTCTTCTTTTTAAAAAGCAAACAGAAACCAAGCACATATATACCTCATTAATGAAGCTGCAGCTACGTGTCTCACTCTTGGATCTTCATCACCAAGCAGACATATTACAACATTATTAAGCACTCTCTCCTGAAGCTTTAGGAGCTAGAAAATAAGTTAGCACAGTAAAGTTCATTAAACATTTTCATCATTTGACCAGATTCTTAAAAGACAGCTAACAAGTGAGATAGCATATGAGCCTGTAAGACAATCTTTAAATAGCACATTTGGCAATGCTAAGGTAAACATAAAAATGACAAAAATATTTTGAAGTTTAAAGAAACCACAACAAAATCCATACACAAACACACACACATCAGCAAATGCCAAGATATTTGAATCTCAGTGGTAATGTACCATTCCAATTGTAACAAGTCTCAGAACATGAATCTACTTATACAGAGCATATTAAAACAATTATCTGTGTTGGTAGAACTTAAACATGAAGTGCTGAAGTTGCACTAGTACCTGAATCCAAAAAACAATATACTGATCGAATAATTTACTTACACCAGTATAATGATGAATACCTCTGTGCAAGCTCTCTGTTTTTCCTTCCAAGAAGCTGACTAGCCTATGGTAAAACAGAATTTAGAATACACTAGTTAACATTAAATGTGATTTTTCCCATGAGAGTTCTTTGTTATTTAAAAAAAAAAAACACCACAGGGAAAAATATAAGTAGTAAATATACTTTTTACTACCTTTAGAAAAAGTAAACTATTTGTTGAACTACTGTCTGGTTAGTGTAACAGAAGTAGTACTTTTCTTTAGATAAAAAAGACTATTTATGCATTGTGATTGTAACTGTAATTTTTTTCCTATGCATAGAAAAAAACTCAAAACACTGTTTTAAAAAGATGGTAACACATTCTAAATACCACTAGTCAGAAAAGTCCTATTTTGTATCACTAAGAATAACCTGAAGAATTTTCATGCTAACATATTTTTTTTCTTTCAGCTTGGAAGAACCTGCAGAAAATTGAGGGAATGCATGAAAAGGAAGTAAAGTCATATTCATTTTGTTTCATTCATACCACATAACAAGCTGAGAAAAAAATACCTGACAATAATGGAGAACAAGTGAGGGACTTTAAAAACAGACACAACTGGACATGAAATCCAAGTTAGTTTCCAGATTATATGGTCTCTCCCTGATCACAGATTTACAGATGACTTGATAAAACAGACACTGAACTAGAAACTCCTATACAGTGTTACTAGGATTGGGCTTGGTAGCAAAGTCAATGGTAACTTGACAAAGGAATTCATACATTCCTTATAGGAATTAGTTTTATGAAACTCATTAAAGTTTCAGCATCAGAAACCTCCTCCATCTAGTTCCAGTTTCCTATGCACAGCATCTTTACGCTGCAGCTACAAGACCCTTGGAAAATTAGAAACACTTACCGAAAATCTACCTCTGCAAGTGTTTCCAGCAGTTCCGTCCTCACCAGCCAATAGGAGCTGTTCTTCAGCGTAAGGAGGTCAACAATTAATTGTAAACCTAGTTCACTGTAACTGCTACTACATAAGCTCATGATGCAATGCTGAGAAGGAAAAACAACTTTGTTACATCACAGAAGTGTTTCTCTGAATGAAATTATCTAAGTGATCATTAAAAAAGCCCATTCATTTTATTTAGAACACTAAAAAAAGTTTTCGCTGAAGAGCTAGGAGAAAGTACCAGAGGTTGGTATGCTGCAAGATTGGGATTCCATGGGAACTGCTAAAATCTGCTGCTGAATTTAAAGTCTGGAGAGGAACCCAAGCCTGAGATCAGAGGACAGTCCTCAAAAAGAGTAAGGTCTAAAATTTACAGGACTTAACAACACAAGCACTATGTTCTTATACGTTCAAAACCAGTATTTCGTAATTTCCACAGGGCATTTTTAGACCCCTTTTTTTTGAAAAAGTCATACATCCTCATTTTAGCAATTGATCCAACTATATGCACCATGTGTGATCTTTGGAAAAAGTCACAGAACTCGACACTTCTGTGTCTCATTTGACCACACAAAAATGTACTTTCTCATTCATGGATTAACAACCCAAAATGCTTAAGGACACCTAGAATGGTTTAGGACATTTCTGCCAAAAGGTATGAAGTCAGCCTACATTATAAACTGAGAGAAAGAAAAAGTCAAAACTGACTACTGTAAGCTGCTGAACTTTGAACTGAAAATTCTAGTGAAGTCACAATCGTAAGCATAATCATACATGAAATGACTACGTACAAGCAATAAAGATCATGGAGCAGAAGGTTAAAAAGGTCATTTAACTAACTGGATTTCCTTCCTTCAGCTCCATCACAAACCACTGCTCTCCAGACAGGAAATCATACTTTCCATACATTAACTATCTGCATTCCATGAAAAGCTACGCTTTGCCTCACTGACCTATAAGCAGTAACAGTCAGATGCCCCATGCCTCTCTGTGAGGAATTTAATTTCCCTTGGCCCAATATTTGTCCTTGTTCTTCTACTGTTTTTGAAAGTTTCTCAAGGAAAAGCTCACTAATTCACACCTCTGCTTTTTCACAGGACACATCCCACAAATTTTATTACAGAAATGAAATTCACATGCTCTAATTTTCACTCACAAATTCAGCTATTCCCTTTATTTAACAATTGTCCAATGGAACCTTCACCACTTTGGGACTTACTTTCCTGAGACTCAGCATCACTTTAAAGTAATTATTTCAGAAAATTTACTTATCATTACTCACATTTAATTTTTGCTATCCAAATACAAACTACACCCAGGTGTTACGTGCTCACATTTCCCTGTTTAGGTTAGACATCCTTCCTACCTACTGCACTCATCCTATTGGTAATGTAACATTACAACTCACAGCAGTACATTTGTAACTAGAAATATCATGATTAGATTATACTGATATGCAATCTAACCAACAATTACTTTCCATCTGTTTGTTCCTCCATTTCTGTGCCTGAAACATGTTTTCTACAATAAAGGTCTTGGGGAATTAGTCTTCTTTTGCCATGTTTATACACCAGAGCATAACAGGTCAATGAATAACACCTCTCTGATCTGTGGTGATGAAAATAAATTATTACTTCTGCTTACCCTCACAGCTGTACAAGCCAGTTTGCATGTAACAGAGGACTCATCTTTCAGTGTTTTCTGTAACAGAGGTATGCAGTCTACCAAGGAAAAAAGATTTCCTAAGAAAAAAATAAAATAAATTTAGAGCAATGAAAAAGAATATTTAGGTTATATTATTAAAAAACCAACAGCCTTAAAGTAAATTGTTACCTGTTGAACTTCTGACGTTTATTAGCCATTTTTCCACATCAAAACGGGATTTAATTAGAATGGAGTTGACAATTGTTCCACACAGAATGGCAGTAGCTCCTCTAATCTGAGGATCTCCATGGTCAATGTAGTTCAGAATATCAGATACATACTGCTCTAAGAAAATAAGTTACAACTACTTTATTTTAAAAATACTAGTTTTAGACTTAAGTGATCCCTAAAACTGTTTCAGTGGAGGTACCAATTACTGGACAACCAACGTCTGTATAGCACAATATGCTCACCTTAGTTCTATCTTTCAGAGACCCCTCACATGTACTCTACAGATCATTCTCACTATCCAGATCAATGACCATATATAAAAACATTAACAATTTATTTAAATTGTATACAAAATGCTCTGGGGAAAATCTAAGAAGAGTTTTGGTCAAAACTCCCCCTTTGCCACTATCGGTATCAAACCTATTTAAATACTCCAGGTCTCTGCTGATGTTATTGCATCATTCATAAACCCGAACCTAACAGCTTAGAAACCCATCTATAAGATAGCCTGAAATAAATCAGAAGAAACCAGACAAACAACCTCAACTTGTCAGAAGTTGTACAAGCTTGTCCACTGAAACTTAACTCTTATTATGAAAAAAACCCCAAAATCTCAGCACATGTGATACTAATGCAGACAGCATGTTCACTTTGACTGGTGCAGTATTTGTTGGCAAATACTTAAAACTGGATTTAGAGTTTTCGGTATAGATGCTGCCCCACTTATCTGTAAACCCCAAACCCACTACTAAAATGGACTATGTGGACTGTAACGTACCATACTCTTCTCCCATTGCTTCAAGGGGTGCTTTATACAGTTTGCTGAAAAAAGACTCGGGGTGAAGCGCGACTGCTGCTCCAACACAACTTACTGCCAGGGCTTTTACACTGACTCTCACATCTCTATCAGGAACTAAAGCTAGGGAGAAGAAAAAAAAATAGTAATTAAAAGCTTCATGAATTGTTTAAGTTACTTAGTAACTGTATGATATAAATAGCTTAGCCTGGAACAAAAAATATTAAGGCAGTGGAAGCAGTTCCATTTTATTAGAGGCAGCAGTTATAGATGGTTTGGTTTTGTCTTTGGTTTTTTTTTGTTGTTTTGTTTTTTAAAAAAAGGAATAAAAACCAGAACCATGTCTAGTAACCCCCACACATTTCCAACTCACTTCCTTCATTGCTTAGAATATAGCTATTACACTTTTCAAAAAAACTACATTAGCAGGGCACAAGAACAACTAACAGTTTAGAAGAGGGAAAAAGAACATCTTAACTGCTCATTTCAGTCATATATAACACCACATATATACAAAACAAAACAAAGGAAACAGCTGCGTATGCTACAAAAGCTTTCTGAAAAATCCCTGACATTTTATAACTATGCTGAAAAGGTAATTAACTCCTCTTTTGAGTCCCAACAGACTCCAACAGCCACTTACTGTCAAAAAGCTTCTCTTTGACTCTCACACATGAAAAAAAAAATGACCAAAGATGGCCACACTAACTTACATAAATGCTCTAAGATGTTAAAAGTGAAGAAAAAAAAAATCTATGAGAGATTTCAGCTAGGTCTTTGAAAACCTTAGGTCAATTCTCTGCCTTACTGCAGCTAAATACATTAAAATACAAAGTTACATTTCTGAAACACAAATGGGTACAGAACAGCACTTCCTCTACCTGAGCACATTCAAAAAAATAACATGGAATTCAGCCACAACTGAGTGATGCAGCTACAAAGGCACTTTTTTTTTTTTTTAATTAAATCAAACTAAGCACTGTAAACAAAATCAATTGAAAAAACATTAACATAAGTACTTGAAAGAACTACATTCTTCTGAACTTGGCTTTAGGAATTTCCACAGAATGAATCTGAACGCAGCAAATTGTTTCCTTAGAGGTATTGATACTTTTATAGTGGAAAAACTGGGCACCCAACACTGATAAAAAGAAATACTGGTATCATTAGAGTGTCTTTGCAACTCCGTAGAACCTATGAACCATCACGGCCACACAGGTTAAGTCTCTAAGAATTTACAAGTTGTAAATGTAAGGTATTTGACTTAAACTGTAAGTTACCATAAAAAAAAACCCCAAACCAAAAACCAAACAACCCTGAGTACACCAGTGAAGTGAGATTGAAAACCAGACAAAATAAACTAATCGCATTTTCAACTCTATACATTCAGAGACACAATGATCCAATGAGTCTTGAACAGAAAACTTACCTCCTTTCTCCCCAGTAAGTAGAAAAGAGGCTGACAGAAGTCTGACGCAGTGCACTAAAGGAGCAGAATTTCCATCGGTATAGTGACCTATGTCTCCCTTTACCCTCGATGGCTGTTGAAGGCAAATGACATTTTTTTAATAGATAAAAATTAATCTTCAATTTGAATAAAACATTAACCACAACAAGATTTAGAAATATTGCACATCCCCAAACATATTTGGGCTGCAATTCAGAGTGTGTTTAATATGTATTCCAAAAAGAGGCCTGAAAATGTAATGATTTCAGAAGTTTGTATCCAGTATCAGGATTGGTTTAATTTTATCACAGAAACAAAATCATTCTGTAGATTTTCTGAATTACCCAGACTTGCTGTTTTCATCTAAAGGAGTCTAGTCAGTTTTCGTCACCAAGCAATGATCTCTGAAGACTTTTACGAGAAGCATTTAATTCCTAAATTGTTTCCAAAGGTATCTGACAAACTTCTGTAGTTTCACACTTAAGAGTTCCCCAGTACCTCAAGTTCTCCAGTTCTGCCTGCCACAAACATAACTCCTTTTACCCCAGTCCAGAATAAGGTCCAAAGCTAAAGTCAAAAAACTGTAAGAGGAAAGCTTAACCCCTGGTTAGAATGGCATGAGCCTCTCCACAGAAAGAGCACCTCAAGGACTTACAGATAACTTCCGAGATCATAAAGGCACCTGCAGAGCCAGCAACCAGCACAAAGATATTGTGGGTCAAGTCTCAGTGTACCCTACTAATGCAGGGACAAAAGAGGGTTGTGATCCCAGCAGTGTGTGTTCTGTTATGGTTTTGCTAGTGATTGCATTTAAGATATCAACACTTGTGTATTCACCTTATGTTAAAACAAATTCAGCTACAATTCAGATTTATTATTCAGCAGTTATTTTGACCTATCGTGAAGTACCCCACATATACAGGCTACCTATACTTAACATAATTTACATGATCATAACTGTAATTTTTTTTTTTTTAATGTAGTTGGTTTACATTTTAAACCAGACCACTCTGACTACTTCTCACCTTATTTTCATGATCACCAGGATCTGCTGCATCTTCTTTTGATGTAAATCTATCTACGCTGCTATCAGAAGGTTGCCTACTGTGGCTCATGGTTTTCAAAAGGTGAGGCTGTTGAAGAGCTTTAGAAAATGGCAATTCATTAAATAACATTTCAGATGCAAATTAAAAGCACTTTAATTGAACTTAATTATACAAACATGAAAAATAAATTAGCAGTGATCAAAACAAGTGATTCATTTTAAGTGCTGAATATATTCCTTACTTTACATTTCAACCTAGTTATTTGTTTTTCATATCCATTACATAATTCTTCAGTCCCTTAGACAGCAGGGGTACCTGTAACACCTGCCTTAAAGGTGTCACCAGTTCTGTGCTCATCCATGTATGTCCCCCCATTTATCAACATACCAACAGAAGAACTTCTGAAAGACTCTGATGAATTGTCTTGGAGAATATTTGCAGTCTCATCTTCCTCATCCTGCAGCTGCCCAATTTGCATTCCAGAATATTGTCCTTCTGCACCCTCCAAAACCTACACAGTACAAGGACAGGACTTAAAATAACTTAGCTTAACACGCAGTATTAAATCTCAAACATGCAGCACTAGTAATCTAGAAATAATTTGAAAGCAAATATGAGCCTGATAAATATTAGTGTAAAGCTGCATGCAGGCCACCAAGCAATTCCCCTCCTCCTCCAGCACTGGGGCTATTAGAGCCCATTGTTGTTATCTGACAGTCTCCCACTTGAACCATGAACTTGGCTGTTAACAGTAAGAAAGTTCAGCACTTGGTACGTTGCCTCCCCCACAGCTCTCCTCGCTCCCTTACCCCAAACACACTTGCCTCTGTACCCCAGCAGTTACAAATCACAACCAACACCTTTACTGTCACAATCTGAACTTGTCCCTTGCTGTCAGAACTCTCCAGTATCCTCCTGGATATGTAAAGTCAAACTAAGAACACACTACGTAGGGCAAACAAGGACAAGCAAGTTTAAATATATTTTAATCCCTTCATTCTAAATCAGAGACTACAAAAATGGATGCCCCTATAAGACTGTTTGACCCTTGGTAGTAATGCAGTATATAGGCAGCAGGTATGTGGAAAAATGACCTTAAAAGACGAAAAAAATAATAATAGAAGACAGTAAAGGGAGAAAACATTTCATTGCAAGTTTATCAGAAGACAAGATACTTCTCCAGTTACTCCCTGACTTTATAAGCACCTGGAAATTGTTTGTTAAAAAGCCCACATGCAGGTAAGTGGGGAAAACAATCAGTCTGTCAGTTACAAAAAAATAATTTTACTTATAACTACTGCTTGTAAGCAGTATGCAAACTGACATATGCAACAGAACTAACAAGAAATGCATCTTGTCAATAAACACTACTTGTCATTAAATGCCCATTCATTCTGACCTCTGCACTGAGACAGAGCAATTATCATCACTCCTTTGGTTCTTGAATCCTCACACTTAGAGGAGTACTTGCTCTTGTTGTAAGTCTACCATTTTTGTAGCAGTAAGAGAAATACCACTCTCCCAAAGTTGCTGTTAGCAAGCTTAAGTCAAAACTTAGATAATGTTTAAAAAAAAAAGAACTTAAATTCTAAGCTTCCTCTTTTTTTGCATTTTGTGCTCTTGCTCCCAGTAGTTATATTTGTTTATTACCTCACAATACACTTGCCTAAGAGACAAATTTCTTAAAATAGTTACTTTGCATGCACGTGAGTTTCAGCAGTTTATTAGATCTGTAACTGCTACATTAGTAAGTCATGCAGTATTTGCTCAGTACAGAAGAAATACTTAAGATGAAATAAAAAGAAAAAAAAAAGTCATTTTGCCACGTGAAAAAGCTCAGGCAGCAGACAATGTGCAGCATTAGGTTCCAAAAATATTCTTCTATCATTCCAAATCAACTGTTCACCCTTTAACACTTCCAGTAGTCCTCCTGCACCAAAACAATTATTAATAGATCTATGAAGGATATCCTACTAGGATATATTTATGTCAAGTCTTTGATATTGACGTTCTTCCGGTCAGTTAATGCCTTCATACAACCCACCCAGTGAACACAACAATTACAGCTTTGCAGTTTTAAATAACTGCTGAAGTGAAAGTGTTAAAAGGAGGTCAAGCTCTTCAATAGAGGTGTGAGCTGCTGACCTTTCCACCGTTACTAGCTGAGGATGGAAAAGTAGAAGACGAGTAAATAGATGAATCCAAGTCTGGGCCCTCCATGGAAGAGCTCTGAGATATGTCGGGCCCCTCAGTAGGAGGGGATCCCCCCTCTGCCCGCTGAACACTTACAATTTCAGAACTGTCCGAAGGGGTTACAGCAGAGTCCGGACCTTCTGTGGTAGTCTGAGAGCTATCACTAATTGGTGAGGATGCCTGTGTACCATCATTCAAGTCCATAGTAGGATCTGACTGAACAGCACTGATCTGGCTGGAGCTTCGACTAAGCACATCATCATCTTCCCCTTCGGTAGCTGTACTTGTCAAATCACAGCTTGTCAAGTCTACAGAGTCTGACTGCAAAGTATGTTGAGAACGTGGCTGCTCAGTAATGATATCGTGTCCGGGGGGATCAGCAGCAGAACTCCCTACTGACCCAGCTGTTGATACACCTGATGAAGAAGCCAGTTCACTTGTCATCTCGCCCTTCATAGATGCTGCAAAACACAGACATTTATGAGTCAATCAAGTGTTTAAACCTGTGTTCAACTCTTGATATGGGCATCGCATACTAAGCCACATATGAAACTAGGCTAAGGAACATGTGTAAACAATTAAACTCCAGGTAGAGAAATAAACATATATAAGATGCCATTTCATCTACACCACTAGCTCAATATGACAGCCTATCCATTAAAAAAAAACCAACGCAGTCAATTTCATTAGGTATGTCTAAGTTTTATACCCAGGATTATTTATGTTTTCAGTTTTGTTAACGTGTCTTGAGTGTACTTCCACTTCCTAGTCACCATAACATATCACTTTCATATTTTACACAAAGCAATAAAAGAAAGTATTTGTAATGTATAGTAAGTAACTCAGGTTGATTAGAGGTTGAAAGCCAGCTACCTGCAAGTGATGCAGCACTGACATCTGAACGGGTTTCAGCATCATCCTCCAAACCTTCTTCTTCACCAAGAAGTATTTTACCTGAGTAATAAAATAAGAAAAACCATTGCAGTTTTCCAAAGCTGTAGTCAACTTGACATGCTGACCAGTTGAAGTCAGTTAGATATGAAATCTATTTTTAAAAAGCTCATCCAAATAATTGTTCAAAGCTATGACAGGCAACAGATGGAAAAGAGAAAGGAATGAAGAAAGTGAATACCCAGTTCCTCACTATCTGATCAGAAGAGAAAGTGACAAGGAAATACACAGTTATTTTATTTAACAGTGTAACCATTCACAATACCACCTATAACATTATTCATTCTAGTTTATTTTTGTGGACTATGTTTACAATTCCCCTAATTTCATCAAGTATGTCCTATTACTAAGGGCTGGATACCTGACATCTGGATGCCTGCCTTCAACTCTGAAGGACACTGAAGCACCACAAGTAATCCAATGAATAAACTTCTTCCTCCTTAAGGCCATGAAAATTACCAAAGACTACTTGAAGTCTGAGGCTCAGAAAGTCAATGATAACAGAATGGAAAATGCCTAAGGGCAAGAGCAGCACAGGAAGAAGCACAAGACAACCTGAAGTGGGACAGGATGATGAACAATGAACAATACCCATTTAGATCTAGGGACTACTAAGGCAAAGATCTTCGGAGAAGCTTTTGCCATAGGAAAAATGAGAACCACTTGTAATACAATTATCACAGAGTTCTGTTACAGAATAGTGTCTATTTAAAATAAAGGCAGTGGAAAGAGAAAGGTATCTGCAGATGCAGACTGCCAACTAAGGACACAACTGCACTGCAAAGTCTGTTAAGTGGGACAGGATACAGAGAGCAGAGGGAGCTACTGATCCCATCCTTCTGATCTTGCAAGTCACTTACTGAGACAGAAGGATTCATGACAACTGCTTTGAGATAAACTTGTTTTGCCATATAGAATAAGCTTCATTGGTAGCTTAAGACTTATCATGCAAGATACCGATGTTTTGATAACTCTAGGTGAGTTCTTTTGTGTTTAAGTTACCAGAGGGTAAAAAAGCATTAACAGACTTTTGTACTAATTTCTCTGTCACAACTGCTTTCATACATAGTAGTAACATTGCAGAATTTCCTCCTCTGAAGAGTATGCTTTATGCTTTTCAAACCTGTAAGGCAGAGAAGTAACCATGGCATTTCCATGTATGCTCTATGTAAAACAGCAGCAATTAATTGAGATCTGCACACTCCTATAAAAGAATGAGTAAAATCCTGCTAAGGGTTCCCCCCCAAAAATATATAATATAGTACATTATCTTTTATGCTTTCTCACATATACATGCTCTGAAACAAACCAGGATATTCTTCTGCTTTCCACAGCTGATCACCTTTAGAAGTGAAATTTGAACACCAAAAAAACTTATCAGGAGCATTAGGTTTTGTATGTTTAAATGACTGTACATAACAAGCTGCAGAATACTTTTCCTTTATTTGGAAAACAAAATTAAAAACCAGTTAAGATGCAGAACACAAGCTTTCATTTCAAAGTGAGTTTTCAGGCTGTATTGCAAATAATTTTCTCACGATGAAACAAAAAAAAACCAACAACATAGGACAACTGCTCAAAACTTAATGTGGTCTGGCACAGTAAGACTGAAAAGATGTGGAATATCCCAGTTCTTATGCTAGAGTCACATAGAGATATTTCTGTAGATCAGCATCACTTCATGTCCCTACACACAAAGGAGTATTACAGACAGAGGTTTCACCCATGGCCACAGCAGAAGCCTACTACTCTATATAGTAGCAGACTGTAAAATGACTTCAAGTAGGAACAGGGAATAACCTTGATTTTTTCCTCCATTCTACAGTGGAGCGGAAAAGGAAATGAACAATTCACAACTTGAATTTAAACCTGTAAAAACACAAAATAATCAACAGATTTTCTCAAATTCACTTATACTATTGTTTTAGACCATGAAACCTTCACACCATGATCTTGAAAAAGGATAAAAGCTGATGACTCATCCATTTTTTCCCACTGAGGAAAGGAAAGGTTCATGTTTTAACAAGCACCTGAACTGAATTTACACTATTCATAATACTTCAAGGTTAGATTCAAGACTACTAACAATTCTAAATATCAAAGTGGCAATTTACCATTTTCAATTTAAGTGTTACATGCTGCTATTCTGATTTGTTGCATTCTGTGTCATCTTTGGCACTACAGCAGTATCTACGTCCTGAACACCCTTTCTTACACTCTGCTCTTCCAAAGTAGAAATTGCCACTGCATCCATAAGCACTACTTCTTTCAGCTCTAACCATTATTGCACATTTAGGTATATTCTGAAAGCATATAGCTACATTTTTTAGGCATTGTGACTTTCCTTGCACACAAAGATAGGACGACGTATTTGGAAAAAAGAGTAAGCTAGTTGCTGTAATGGTCCTTAAACATTTTAAAGGCTTATATTGATCTTCCTTGATTTTTTTCTACTCAGTATTGTCCATCTTTCTGCTTACTACACTTGCACCAACTGCACTCACACAGTTCCACTGCAGTAGCAGCATTCTGCTCATCTAAAACAGGCGATGAAACTCTTGGCCAGCTGAATGTAGAGTGATTCTAGTACTGACAGGGCTGTTTTAAGCAAAGGTAAACAAGTACCTAGATATGAAGCACTTCCATACACAAACTGGGAAAAGAATACTTCAGACAAAACTGTATTATTCAAAATCCTGCTAAATGAACTACCTATAGAAGAAGTAAGTTGAATTATAGACAGTAAGAGAGAATGTACAGAAACAATCATCAAGAATACAAATAAAAAAGCATCATATCAAAGCATGCAAACATACACATGCATTTGTGAAAGAAGAAAAAAAATCAACCAGGCCTAACAAAACCAGGAAGGTTAACTATTTTGTGAGTTACGTTAAAGGTTAAACATTACCATCAGAAGGATGCCCTGTTCAGAGAGATAATTTTTAGATGAGCTATTGAAAACAAAATTGCATCAATATTCATCAGTATAATATTGCCAGTGAACTACAGCAAAAGTATTACACTGCTTTCAATAATTTTAGAATATCCTGATTACAATATCAGAAATTGTGTCACAATTCTTTTAAAATTAACAGTGATTAAGCTCAGCTGATAACACAAATGCAATTGTGAATGAAGACCAAAGTTCAGCAAGACAATGAGCGGGGAGGGGGAAGGAAAGAAAAAAAAAAATCAAGAAAAATTGGAAAGGAATGCAATTAAAATATTTGGTTTTGAAAATAATCACCTTTATGCTTTCTTGCAAGAACAGGGCTGCATGAAGACCCCCCTCCAGCTGCAAATCACAGAAAGTAACACATCAGGGCAAAGACAGAGCTGCTGAAATCATGAAGGAATTCTAACAGCCACAAATGGGAAGGGAAAAAAAAGGAAAAACAAAACGAAACCCAAACCAGACCAAACAAAAACCCAAAACAAACCAAAGCCAGGAAGAATTAGCAAACTTGTTGCTTACAAAGTTCAATTTTTTTGGATCATTCACCAATTTATTTTTTTTTTTTCCTATGCCACTTGGGCAAAGTTTGTCTTTCAAAAAACATGCTCTAAATTTGACTGCTATGATTGTTTCTGGCTAATGAATTGCCTTCTAATAGCAGCAATATTAGAATGATCCATCAGTTCAATAAAGAATTCCTTACAGAAATCCAATCAGAGACTGATTCTTTTGAAACAGGCAAGTAGCAGTTAGAAGACAATTTTAAGAACATGCACTACACAGATAAGAACACTGTTAGCTGATTTTAACAGTTATAGATAAACTTAAGTGATGCTTTAATTTAATGCTGGATTTGGTATTCAGCAAGAAGCTCTCAGTTAATATAAATTCTGATTAGATTAGCTTTTTATGAATCACAGTTGTCAGATGCCTGGTGAGAACATTAATTCTGTGGGGAAAAAAAAAGTTGTCTGTCACCACAGTTAACTTCTTCTGTGTAACCAAAAAAAAAAAGAAAAACAACCAAAAACCAGAAACCATCATCAACACAAACTGTAAAAAATACTCTGGATTTGTCATTACTTAATGAATGTATATACACACTTAAAGGAAGGAGGGGAAAACAACTTTTATGGTACCTGGGGGGAAAAAAGGTCATGCATAACTTTATACATTTTACCCTTCATACTTTTGGCTAACATTGAGAAATACAGATGGTATACAAAAATATATATATAGCTTACCTATGAGTTCCACTATGCTCCCGCTGCGGCTCCTGCTGGCAGATTCATCTTTGGATACACTGACCTGTGTAATGCCCCCTGATGCAGTCAGGGCATGGAGAAGTTCGGGTGGTGGAGTTCTAAAGAGCTGTTGTAATAATTCTAAAGCTCCAGTCACAACATTATGGTCCTGATGCTGGGTGTAATGCAGAGTCAATTCATAAACCTAAAACCCAACAATGTACTGGAGTAAGTCTATGAAGACAAAACACGCTACATTTCTTCTCATGTGCCACATTGTATTCCAGTGGTGCATTAAAAATGACTGATATTTGCTATATCACATCTTCACGTAGCCATTCACATAGCGTCCTGTAGCCATTCAACTGCCTTCTATTGTTTCTGTTTATTGTTATAGAAGGAGGAACCACATCAAAGAACACTGTAATGATGATGAAGTTCTTTGGTTCCTTTGGGAACATGTAACAAGTACTGCTGATGTATTTTTCTGGGATTTCTGGTCAATATTTATCAACAATTCCCATCAATGGATCAACTGTCATTTACCAAAATGAACAGGAATTTGGGAAGAGAGTTCAGAATGTTCAACATCAAATTTGTGCTGCATCATACTATACACAAGACTTACTTCTTTCCCTTACAATTAGTACTTTTCAGGTTAGGGACATTATTCATATTTTACCTGTATAAGTTGTTCTGGTGAAGGTGAAATCTCCGTTTCTTTTCTTGTTACACCAAAACTGCCTTTCAGGCTGGTATCCTTTACTTGTTGTTGCAGTAAGGGTATGAGGTACCTTAGTGTAAGTAAAACACCCAGAATTAAAAGAGTAGGATGATCATCTTCTACAGGAACCAACAAGCCTGGAGATAGAAAAGAAGCAGCCTAATCACTTACTGACAGTGGTGATTTTCAACACAAATGTTATTTCATGTAGTCCATATAATAGCTTCTCAAAAAGAAAAAACACCAACCAAAACCTAGCAGCAACTTAAGAATGCTTTCTGAAAGTGGAAACATTTGAAAATATGCATTATTTAGTATTTCTGACAATGACAAGCAATGAGAGAGAATGGTCAGAAGAGCCTCTCTCACCTTCCCTGGTCCCTACCTCTTTTTGCTCAATAAAAACACAAACAGATTTTTTTTTCCTAATACCTAATGCTTTCACCAAGTGATCTAGACTCTCTTGCTCCTCTCTCCACCTGGCAGTTTAATTAAGGCCAAACATAATTAACACACACACAGAGCTATCCTAATGAATGTTATTTACACTATTGTCTCCTCCCTCAAGTATTGGGAACCTTGATCCCTATATCCATCTGCTAATCACAGAGTCAAGCCTGAAACATAGTAAGAATAAATACAAGTTATGTAAGAAAAAAACCAACCTCCTATTTAGGAATAAAAAAACCCCAAACAGCAACAGAATCAATTCATGCAATTGCTATTAGTGCTCCTGTCTGAATCCAGTACTATTGCCAGGATGTAATAAAACATCACTTTTGAGGTAGGAAAGAACAATGTGCACACAGAAGTACACCATTTTCAAGACAGAGAAAGGAAGGTCATTAATTATGTGGCATCTGAATTTTTCACCCATTCCTAAAGAAGCAAGCCTGAAACAATAATGTTTTATGTATCCAGTGGTCTTTATCTCCCCTTTTGTCTACATAGTAAGGAACATCAGTAATAAATTGTAATGAATTACATCAGTAATAAAAGAGAGGCAAAAGTTTCACTGCAACCCAGACAAGAATTGCAAAACACCCCAAAGACCATGTGAATTTCCCATCTGAAGAAATATGGAAGCACTACCAGACACAAAGTTGTGTGCTTTTAAATCACAAATTTCCATTTCTGGTCTAAGTTAGATTTTCAACAAAGAATCTACATAGTGTTACTTCTAAAAAAGGTTACAGAGTACATGTTTGTGACCCAGAGAACAGCAATCAGATCAGATCCTCCACCTCAGACCTGCTCCACTGACAACCAAGCTGCTGAACAATGCAAGTGTTCACAGACTCCTGAGCTAGTCCTTCAGGAATCCCTCGACCTCCTCATTTGCCAACAGGCTACTTGTTTCCCTAGCTTTGGCTATTTCTTTTCAACATACTGAATTAACAGTGTAGCACACACAGAGATACAAATGGCTTTAGTCACATCTTCAAGTAACTTAATACAAACCAGAGAAAGCATTAGCAGTGTAAGTGGTACTCTAGTATTCCTGCTTTGCCTGAAAAACTCACAAAGCAAAAGTGTCTTACAAGGAAAAAAAAAAAAAATCACATTCCTTAAACCTAAAGCAAATTTATTTCTTTTCCTGAATCTTACCTAAAAGTACATTCAATAACCAGGCATAAAAATACTGCATTCTTCGTGAATGTTGGCAGATGCTTACTGCTGATCCTGCTGCTGTTCGACGGATAGTAGGGGAACTGGATTTAAGATTAGCTATGAAAGCCTTCAATAAAACCTAGAAACAAAGATACCTTATTTAACTTTTCATGAGAAGGAAAAGGAGACAGAAGTGAATTAAGAAGTCAGCAAGTGTGACATTCATTCATACATTAACATACATCAAGTAAGGGCAACTTTTGCTTTAACTCAGACATGCAGCTGTAACACTGCTTTCTGTAACATCTGACTGGTGAATGCCGATAGCTTACTGTGCCTTGAGATACAAGAGGGAGCATAACAGGTTAAAGAGAGATACCTTAATCTCATTGTCATTTGCGAAATTGCCAAACGCTGCCATGATTTTTGGTATTGCTGCAGCCAGGGTCTCTTGCACCGATTCCTCAGGTCTCTTACTTATTCGTGTTAGACAGGGCAAAAGGTTCACTAAGTATGGCCTAAGTAGGGCAAAGGAGAAAAACTAATTTGAGATCAGAACCACAATTTTAATTGAAACTCAAATTCTGTGGTATTACTAAAGAAATGTACCTTTTCACTATGAAAAATGTAGGGGGAAAAAAGAAAAAAAAAAAAGACAGTAGTCTTCTGAACACAGTTTACAGACCTCAAGAGAAAAATACAGTTTAAAAACTACAAGACTACAAGTCATTGTCATAAGTTTTCCCTCCCCTCCCCCCAGAACCATTCAGCACACAACTAAAACTCTGCTAAAAAAAAATAAAATTAAAAAAAAAAGGCAGTTCATCAAATAAAGCTACTTCAGAGAGAATGTGATAGGAATTCTTCCAGCCTCCCAATAATATAGTTAAAACTTGAGAACAGTAACATCTTGTTATTATCCATATTTTGTAAAAAGTTCTTTGGAAATTCCACTACTAGGATGTGTTTACCTGCACTTTTGAGGCCTAACTAGATGGGCAAGCTCAGCAAATCTCCAGAGCGCAGCACGTAGACTTCTGGAAGCACCGTTCTAGACAGAATATACAGTTGTTACAAAACCATTTCCTAAAAAGTACCTTTTTTACTTAAACATGATAAAATGTAAAAGTGCCTGGAAGCCATAAATGTCCTTTTGCGAAAAGGAGGTCAAGTCAGCTCCACAAATGCCTTCAATTTTTGAGCTGTTATTAGGAATTTTCTGAGTGGCCCAAAATGAATAATAATGAACACCAAGAAAGAGAAGAGAAAATTTCTGAGATTTCCACTCTGCTGAAATCAGCTTAAAATACCACAAAGACACCAACCAAAGAAACACTGATGATATGAGTCTAAAATTCACTGCAACACTTGCAGAAATACAAATGCAGCATAAAATTGACAGCAGTGGAGATATGCACATAAATAACCTTCAGCTCCTGAGTACACCATATAAAAAGATACACACATTCATCTTCATAACAGCTTAAATTGTGGAGTTGAGTATCTGTCTGTATTGACACCTTCAGTTGTGCACCTGACTTGAGCCAGGACACCTTCAGACTTATCACATAAGGGCACAGTAAAACTCCTTAGTATTGCTGGAAGTAGAGAAAACCATAGAAGGCAACAAAAGTCTGAGATATTGTGTACCTGATGTAGTTCTAACCTAATCAAAATGCTTCTCAAACCAAGTTCCCTCTGAAGACAGAGCTGAGATGTTTAGAAACTGGCATTTCTTTCCTATTTTCTTTAGCTAGTATATCAAAGGCTCACAGTCTTGTTAGCATGACAAGTTAAAAAAGCTTGCATCTGAATTACAAAATGTGCATTTTTTAGGTTCAGAGCCAAACAAGAGATGTTGGCATGGCTCCTAAAGTGATTCAACTGATGCACAAACAAAACTCAGTCTGCTGAGTGGATCTGTTATGGCTGCTACTTCCCTCTTGCCTCTGTCGTGACTCTGAGAGCAACTATTCAAGAAGCACATACCACCTGAACAACAAAATATTTCCTCCTGCACCTGGTCGTAACATGCAGAAGCTTCAGAGTGATTTTTGTTTACCCTGGCTGTTTTTTGTTGATTACCTAGGCATCCATTTCTATATCCTCAAAAACTTTGCGTGATGGTAAGGTACAAACCACTAAGATATTCATACAGGGCCTACAAGTAGTCCACATCTCACAGAAGAAAAGTTATTCACGTTGCTTTTGTTACTGACTTTATTTTCTAGAGTTCTATCATTCCCAAAGAAATATAACCAAAAGCAAAACAGCATTACTGTCTAATAAATAACACCTACATTTTCTCTCTCTACAAGCATTGCTGTATGTTTATAGATGCAAATGACATCATTTCAGTGATAAAGTCCTGAACACAGCATTATTCTTTTGCAGTCATTTACTCCAAAAAGGCTATTTCTAAAATTCTTCCCATAGAGATAATTGAATAGTGACTTTTCTTGCAAAGAGAGATGCTTCAGTATTTCCACCTGTGCTTCTTACAGAAACTCTAAGTACACATCATGTATTCACAACATAGTTAAGTACACATCATGTATTCACAACATAGTTAAGACTTTTATCAGGTACCATCAGGTCTTGGTCAAATGATTCCTCCAAGAGGTTATGACAAAATAAGAATATCACTGTCCTCCACCTACTTTTCACCACCCTCTTGCTTGAAGTTATTGCTTCCAGCTCAGTCAGTGGAGCAAAGATCATGAATATACCTTATTTGTTTGGATGCAGAGTCACTAAGGTTAAGTCAGACTGCTGTTCACACCAAATGCTCACACATTTTCTGCCAGATAAGCTTTCAGGAGAGGTTAAATCTAAACAATGGGGCCAATAGTGAGGTATTGGGTAGAATAATGCATTAAACGGTCAAAAATCCTTCTGAAGTCAAGTTTTGGTCTCAATCTCAAAAGACATATGCTATTTACACTAGTGTCACATTCCAATATACTAACACACATACTAACCACTGTATTTCAAAAGGACATGAAAGATAGAAACTCACCTTTTTAATCTCTTTATACAGTTCTAATTGTAACCTGGGAAGATTGGAATCCATCAAAGCCTGCAATAAGAACATGCTGTTGTATCAGAGTGAAGACACTTTAGAGGAACAGTGTTACACTTGCAATAAAACAGCTTTCAAAAAGGCTCAGAACTATCCAACTGCCCCTATACTTGATGTATAACCAGGAAAGTGCTAAATACTGAAAAGACTCCTTTATCTTTTACACAAACCAGAAATGCAGACAAATTCCATTAATCCTAACAGTTATTTGCAGTTAATATTGACTGCTTTACCCACTCTACCTAAAAAGGCCATATGGGATCAGACTACAAGGAGAGCCAAACTAACGTGCTGTCTGGCAATGGCTAGGAATAATAGATACTCGGGAATAGAATATTAAAACACAAAACCAGTATTCAGGAAGAAGTACTCCCTGTTATACAGCCCCACCATCGAGTGGCATCCTGTATTTCTCAAACTAAAGCTATTATTTGTACCATTATCTTTAACAGCCTTTGAAAACCCCTTCTTTCATGAATCAGCGTAATTTCTGCATCCACTTATCACCACACGGTGTTCTGGACACCAGAAGCATCACACTCCATGATCTAATCAAGCATACTGCCACACAGCATACATTGCAGTTTGAACATGCAGTCTGGCTAAGAACTAGGGTACATAAAATTAAAGTAAGTACTGAGAAGTGGTAATTTTCTGTTCACCTCAACTCAATCTTCTCTCTTCCTCTGCTTTAAGATAGCAGAAAAGAAAAAATATTAAAATTCTTCTGCTATATACAGTACCTTCCTACGGAATATTTTGTATACATACAATTACCCTTTCTCTTCTATTTTTTTCCCAGTGCATACTAGGAAATCTAGGCGTACTATTTATGAACACTTCCACCACCACTTCCTCAGATGAAATGAGAGCTTCATACAATGTTCAAGAGCCTACACTGTGGATTTACACAGTGTTGTAATGTTTAGTATTTCACTCTTTATTCCTTGCCCAGTAATTTAACAATATCTGGTTTTCTATCTGCCTTCTTGATCACCAACCATTAAGCTCATATCTTCATAGAATTACTTACGAGGTCGATGAAATCTTACATAGTACTTGCTGATGTAGAGGCCACAGCTGCTTAAGCACGGTTAGTGAGATGCCCGTGGCTCCTCCAGAGCATGATTGCCCCAGCCTAAAATCGTATACCCCAAAACTTCATTCCCCCAACTATACCAGCCATTATATCTTTACATTGCCATAAGCACTCCAACTATTAACTGCAGACGCCTATATGACAGTAGGCAGGGATAAAACTTGTTTATTTCACAAAATAGTTTTTATGAGATGTTTACTGCCCCTGTATACAAGGGTAGAAAGCAACACAAAAAGGCACTGGCTACTATTTGGCTTCAAAGGTAAATTGTCCTTGCCACACACTCAACGAAAGCAACTCCTTTTACTAGTGTAATCCTCTATTTTTAGCAGGCTAGATCTAAAATGTCATCCCAAGGAGGAAAAAAAAATAAAATAAGCATAGTCAACTCTAAATTACTACAAAGAATAAAATCCCAGTTAGAGTCCAACTGTACTCCAATCTGTGCACACAGTCCCACCAGTGTCATTAGCACAGAGAATACTAAAAAGCTGTACATCAGATTCAGAAACAAGAGAGCTTCAGAAAGACCTTACCACCTCATAACTCAAAGATTTCTTTTCAATAAATGTCACACCAAAGCTATTTAGACTTTGAGCCATTTATGCTGTCTGTGGGGCTCCAACAGGTAAAGTGCAGTGATAGTTAAAGATGACCTACAGAGTGTTTACCTAAACTTATTTGCTGTTTCAGTTTACAGCTTTATCTACACTGAAGCATCAGCGTTTCAATTACATTAATGGGCATAAACTCCAGACAGACACACAGTTGCATAAGTAATTCTTACATCTGTATTCTCTCATTTAAAGAGAGAAAATATAAGGCATTCTCGCAGCAAAAGAGTTAGTCTCCAAAACGCCTGAGGTACAAAACCAGCTGAACCCTGGCTAACAACATGCAAGCTTAGGGCCCATTGCCTTTGTTCCACACATCACAAGCATCACTGCTACTTACGTGACCGAAACTAACACTGCACATCTTTTTGCCTCTGCATTTATACACAAGAGAGCATCTGGCTAAAGACTAAGTTGCTTCCACACAGTATAAACCACAGAAACTGAATACAAACTATGACCAGATCCAATAACAGTCTCATACATCCATGTTGTTGGAATACCACACCTATGACCAACTGGCAAGCTTAAAGACTGATAGAAGACTCACTTTAAAAATGCTTCAACACTTAAAACAAGCTAGCAAGTTCAGAGAAGGGCAACGAAGCTGGTAAAGGGTCTGGAGAAAACGTCTTGTGAGAAGCACCCGAGGGAGCTGGGGTTGTTCAGTCTGGAGAAGAGAAGGCTGAGAAGAGACCTTATTGCTCTCTACAACTACCTAAAAGGATATTGTAGTGAGGCTGGTATTGGTCTCTGCTCCCAGATAACTAATGATAGGAGAAGAGGAAATGGGCTTAAGTTGTGTCAGGGGAGGTTTAGGTCAAGTGCCTTGATTCGGACATAAAACCCACTCCTAACAGCACACACAGAATTCAGAAAAGAAGCTTAACCTCTTACAAGATATTATTAACACTAAGAAAAGTAACTAAAAGAACATCAGTGCAAATTGACAGGGGACACTGCATCAAGACGGTAAAATCTGGTAGTACACTATATATCAGTTCTTACTTTAATGACTTTATTAAGGCATTCATCAGCAACCATCCGGACATCAGATTCTGCATCCTCACTGCAGAGGAGAAAGAGTTCCATAGCAATCCCCAGCAGCTTCTGAAATTCTGGAGAATTTCTAAAAAAACAAACATTAGAAAATTACAATGCACATTATGAAAAGCAAACACCAATGTTATTTCTGAGGGGTTTTGTAAGCCAGCTAGACATATACTATACGCAGCTGTACAAGAGAAGACAACATTCAGTGGATTAAAGCACTTCCTTAGGAGTTCAGAGATCATTTCCCTGCTCTTTCCTGCATAATCCTGCAAGGTATTTGACCTCAGTTCTCATTTCTCTGTCTGAGGTAGAAGGATAGTGCCTACTCTACCAGTGCTTGAACAAAATTGCTACTTAGATTTTGGGTAGGTAGAATAAAAAAAAAATGCACCATTTCAGTTTTAAACAGAAGCTGAGCATTTAAAAACAGCTGTTATCAGGAAGCCTCCAAAAAACTAACACGTCAAAGTAACTATCCATATTAATACAACAAATTGAAGACATTGTCTTACCTTAAAGACTGAGCAACTATGTTTTCACATATTGTTAGGCAATGATTCACTCGATCTTTCTTGGTAGTTGAAAGTTCTTTCTTTCTAAAACAAGAACACAATGATAATAACTCTGAGATAAGTGAGTAGTTACCATTTAAACCAACTTGTTAGGGTAGCATTTAATGATTATACAAGAAAAAGATGCACTCTTCTAGTCATTATAGACAGCTGTATACCAACTACCCCTAGTTCCAGGACTTCATACGCTAACTGCTGCTGAGGGCACACAGGCACGCAAATGAAGGGAGGGATACAAACTTTGAATGAACCACTTAACAGGGAATACCATATTAATTCCATAACTTTCACTGAAAAAATATTTGGGAAACAAAACTGAAGAATGAAGAGGAGTAAAGGAAGGAAAAAGTGGAGCAAACCTAGAAAATCTGACATAAAGAAACTGATAGAAAGAAAAAGGTTGGGGGCAATGAGACACGAGAACAATTCTTGCAGACCTAAAGATACCATTTTTAAAAAGACATTTTCCTCATACATAATATCACCTCGACACTTTTGTCTGGCAAGTTCTTGAAACTTAAGAGTTCTATTAAACCAACCATTTTACATCCTAACTGGAAAGGATACCAAGGCAATCCCATCATACACCACATTCCTCCACATGGTTTTGCTATTGAATAAATTAGCAAAGCTGCAGGCACATTCTATGCCCATCAACCATAATGTCCCCATAGTAACACTTAGTACAGACCAGGAAAGCTAAACTTAGTCAACTTGCAGTAAATGAGTGTACAATGAAGAGAATAAAATTCACAGAATCAAAGAAGGCATTTCCACATGCCACACTGAGCACAATATGAAAAGCTTCTACATTTCTGCAGAATTTGTTTAGCAGTCACTTCAAGATGTTATAAGCTCCCACAACCCTTTACAGCTGAGTCTAGAACAGAAGCTTCTTCCCTGCTCCATCCCCAACAAAGAAGCTGGGAAAATAAAATAAAAAATAAAAAATAAATTAAAAAAACCAGTCACAACTATTACTGTGAAATTTTATTTCATCTCATGCAGCGTTTCCTATCTTCACTTCTACTGACACAGAATCAGTTCTAGTAAAGCAGACACTGTTTTTAAATAATGAACCAGCAGCAACACTGGAACTAAAGTGCACACTCAAAGGTACCTCTCCCGGGTCTGTTTCACAACAAGGACATACCTGCTACTTCACTTACACTCAGACAGTCAAAGAATCTTCTCTTTTGTTTTCCAAGTGAAAATTGCTCAACTGTATTTTTTATCATTTAATTTTCTGTCTTAGAAATAAATAGCAAAACCATCAAAGAGCAAAACTGTTTCTGAACTAGAAGCTGGAAAACTATGTGAACAGCTTTGATAATACATAGTTAATACAACAGTAAGTAGCCAATAAGCACATTAAGTTGACTCAAAATACACTGTTAGACAAAAAAATGAAGACTTAAACTGCAATATTTAAGAGCTTTAGCTCAAATAACAGTACTGTTTTTGAAGAATAAAAACAAACAAAAAGGAATTCTTTGTAAGGATCCCATCCTTTTTCTTCCATTGGGCTGGAAGTGGCAGGGTTCAAAAACATTTGCTCCCAAGATTTACATTTGTCTCTTAAAACTCCTCTCATCTCACTCCAGATATACTTTCCCTTTTTAATAGCTTAAGAAAGAGCTCTGGAAAAAAAACAAACAATTTTTTCCCCTTATAATTTCGCAGTATTTGTTTAGGTAAGCTTCAGTGTTCCTCCAAGAGGATCTCTTCTTTGGCTTGTGTTCTTAAGCAGCTAACAAAATACAAGTAGCCAACCTGAATTTGATCAAGATGTACAATGTCCTTCCACCTTGAAAACACACTGCTGCATCTTCAACAGCACTTTCAGATCACCTCTAGCAAAACAGCAAATACTACCTCCTCCAATGTCCAATTTATGCTGTAACTTAAAGCATCATTCCTATGAACAGGCTCCTAAAAAACTAAAAAAATTATTTCAACTTCTGTGAGAATTTTACCAAGCATTGCCCACATCTCTTACGAGCACCATTTTCATTCATTCGACCCAAGAAGGGGTGCATCTGAACTTGCCAGTAAGCACACTACTCCAGCTATAAACCACATTAAAGATATTGCTGAATGAGGCTCCTTTCAGAATAGGGTTCTTTATTACCAGTATAGCCCCCAGCGAGGGAGGCAGGAGCATTCAGTACTACTCAGACTAGTACAGATCAATCTCCTCAGTAGATTTCTGTAAAGAGAGCTCACCTAACACTGAATCTACCACCTCGCTGAAATAAGTCATTTCAAAAGTTAAGAAAGGCCTGACTGGAGAAAATTTAATGTGAAAACTTAAAAGGAATGTCTATAGGTAACAAGTTACCATTTAAACTGAAATAAAAGAAACTAGCAATAACTATCAATTATTACCCAAAGGGAAAGTATTCAACCAAGTTTTCTGTACTGAATCTTTCATCTGCCATTTAGTTATCTTCCAAAAAATCAGCCTTTGAAGAAACAAAAGGAAAGGTGGAAGAGAAACACTTAATGTGCATGATATGAACACACATCTCCCGTGCCTGCCAAGGAAGAAAGATAACAAAAAAAAAAACCCAAAATACAAACACCAAACCAAAACAAAACTAACCAACCAAAAAAACCAAACAAACCAAAAACACAACAAAGAAACCCAACACACCACTCTAGTCAGAAGTATGATAAAGTCCTCAGTCAAACTGCTGACGAGCATAACCAGGGGGACCACGACAGCCCCACACATTTCTTGGCAGAGAGCTACAGCAGCAGGCCCCGAGTGTAAGGTCAATGCAGTTTGATGAGTAACAGAAGGCAGGAGATATGGGAACTAGCAGTTACCTACAAGAAAGCTTCTTCTCACATGCAGAGGAGTTTCATCTTCTGCATACTTCTATGGACAATCTCTAGTCAAGCAGATTAATACAGAATATAAGAGAACCAGCAAGCCCAGATAATTCTGTGGAGTCCTGATAAGCTGGCTATAAAGAGATGCAGCTCACCGATGCTAATTTTCATTAGACCTTGGAATTAAGATATGTAGTGGCAGGCATGTAGGGGGTTATTTTGTTTGGTTTATGGTTTTGAAGTCGTGTTTGATCAGGGTATTTAGATGTTTGGGGTTTTTTTAGGTGTTTTTTGTTATGGGTATGGGCAGACTCGGTGATCTAGGAGGTCCTTTCCAACCATGAATATTCTGTGTAAAAAGAGTACAGAGCTGTAAAGGTGAACCAGTATTAACAAGGGCCAAGTCAAGTGACTCGACATTAATCTTGAGAAAGGTAAAACTGAAAAAAAAAAGAAAAAAAAAAAAAAGAGTCCATTAATAACAACCAGAAATGCAAGTGGGTTAAGAAATAAACTAAGCTCAAATATGACAGACACTTCAAACAGCGTGTAGTAACATAGACAAGGATGGATAATCAAATTAACTACAACAGGTCTACAACACACTCCAGAAATGGCAGCTCCAAAAAAACCCACAAAAACAACCATCTAGGAATCAGCACTGACAAGCAAGGCAATAGGTATTATCCACGCAGTTCAGGTTGTCTTCAGTAAAGCAAAAAATTCATGATACCTCTACATATAGCACTGAGGAAACCAATCTATGACATCACCTTAGGTCAAACATTAAAAAAAAATTTCCAGAAAAACTCATTACTGTAGAAAAACATATTGCTGGAAAACACTTTAGCTCTTGCATCACCTCTTGCTGTAAAGGTAATGGTTAGAATCAAAGGTAAGGGAAAAAAAATAAATCAAAATAGAGCACAACTGAAAACAAATAGAACAACTTAATATTAGAACAAGCTCACAAGAGAAAATGCGAAGAATCCAATTTTGGATTAATCAAATCAAAGCTACATAATTTTCCAGAAAAAACAAATTAGCAAGTCATTCTCTCAGCTCACTGATAAGATAAAAATGAACAAAATGTAAAATATAGGATGTCGTGTGACAGCCCATCTGCTTTTTAGTTCCACCGAGTTCAGTTCCAATTCAAGTTCCACTTGAATTTTTGCATAATACTACCCAAATTAAGTTAGTGGGAGTTTTGCTATCCAAAATAAAACACCCAACTTGAACCAAAATTTAAGGGTCTGAAGAAAATAAGGTGCCTCAGCAGAAGAGTATAGAGGCAATATGATGACAGAGAGCTCAACCTAAGTTCTCACAGGGGTTAAAAAAAAAACAGCAGGAGATAAGGGGGGGGCCAGGAACTGTTGTCTGACTGTAATGCTTAATAAAAAGGCTAAGACATGATTATTGCTGATTAAAATCTCTCAAAACAGAAAAAAAACCCCTCTCGACCTTCTTGGTAAAAGCTTAAATCCAATTAATATTTTAATAAAGAAGGTAAAGCCAGGGGAGCAGTTTTACTGAGTTTGTTATTGTCTTACAATAAAGAGAAGGAAAACTTCAACGCATGTTTTAAAAACAACTCTTCTCTACACCTATCTCTGTCATCTTTCTAAAGATCCAAATGTGTCAGACACGTTCACTAAACAGATGTAGAATGCTCAATTTCTTTCTACCAAAAAAAATTTTAAAAGGTCATTTTTACCTACTCCCAACAGAATTACTTTTTTTCTAGTTATTAATAATAATCAAGTAAAGGTAACAGTGTGCTGTTGTAAATCAAGGTAGCTTATTGGGGGGGGGGGG
>VWZY01013057.1:0-16545 GCA_013399075.1 Chloroceryle aenea | reverse complement strand
CCAGCGCTCCCCCTTCCCCGGGAGCGCGAGTGCAGCAGATTCAGCCCGGTCTTGTTGCCCCTCCATCCAGTACCTACCGCCCCGGCCGCTCCTCCAGCCCTTCAATAGCCCCCGCAAAGAGACAGCACAGGCGCCCCATGCCTGTCCCTCACCTCTGTGTAACAGGTAACCCCTGCAGCTCCCCCCTCGCATTTCCAGCAAGCCCCCTCAACGCATCGCTACCGGCCTTTCAGTTTTATTTCAGGCTGCAAGTGGAAAAGAGGGAACACAGGAACAGGACACTTAGAACTTGGCAAAGTACCCGCAAGCCTTTCAAGCTCTGCTTCTGGACGTGCTTTATCAGGAGATACTTTTTGCACTCTTAAACATAGGGCACACACAGTACACAGGAATCTAGTACTAAGCACATAATTAAACAATTCAACAGTATGGTGAACTTTCCCATAACAACCACCGATTTTAATGTTTCAAGGTGCATTTAAGTGACACATTTTAATGACAGCTGACAAGAAGGGGCAATTCAATTCGTATCTCAAACACATGAAAGCGGTTCCAGCACTGGAAATGGAGAAGAGCTCTTGGAACTTCTAAGAAAAGAAATTCCCAGTAATGGTTAAAAAGGCGATGGGGTTGCTGCCGGCAGGGACGGACAAAGGAAATGAAGCTCCAGTCTTTGGATATTCAGGCAAACATTACAGAAACACCTTACTGATCTCATTCTTGCCAAACCTTCAGTAGAACAGGGCTGTGCTAGGTAACTTTATTAGCATGTTAATAAAAGAGGGTGATCCACTTGAAATATTCCAGTGAAAGCAAATCTATCTACATGAAAGTAACTCAACTGAAACTCCCATTTCATAATTAGTATGCAATTAATGTGAATTTTTAACGTAAAAAGATAATTTCTCCAACTTATTTTATGATAAAGCTTGCACGAGGTTTTCCCTGTAACATAGGGACGATCATGAATTTTTTATTTAGCAAATGATACATGAGAAAAGATGACAGGGTAGCTGGAATGTGGCAGACACTGTGATAATTGCATGCGCCACTCCACACTTTGAAATACATTAAAGCACATTAAAAAGAGCATAAGCTCTTATCAAAGATCAAACAAGCAACCAACCAAGTCAGTCTCTGCAAACCTGTTTTGAAGCCTTAGATCACAATGGGTGCCAGTCCCCTCAGGGCTGCTGACTCACCGGCGGGAAGGCCAAGGCAACGCCTGCCCACAGCCAGGTTCCTCTTTGTTCTCCTTGCCTTTCCAAACCGCACTGGCAGTGCCAGGCCCCTGCCTCATTAACCAGGAGCTGGGGTAACTGGAAGACAACTCAGGGGTATCAGGTTTTCCTTTGTTAAGTACCTTATCAGTGGGTGCTCTCAATTCAAGTTTACTGATCCGTGGTTTTGCAAGTATCACGTCTCACTAATCTTGTTCAGATAGCAGCCCCACCAACAGCTGCACTGGCAAAAAATAGTGGTGTAAAACTGGCAAGGAAAAAGTAGGCAGGGTTAGAGAACAGTCATCATTACCACAGAGAAAAATAAAGTCACAATCTCAGTGGAATAACAGTGAATACCTAAAAAGGTGTATGTAATTTCATGAATGATAATGAATTAATCTCAAACTCCATGAGAAAAACAACCAGCCAGCCAAACACCCCAAAACCAAAACCAACATGCTTTTACTTGGTCTATAACATGGACGTGAACACACTACCTAGGCACAGATTACCTTGATTTAAGAAGAGGTTGGAGAAGCACATCAAGAATAATTTTCATCCTGTCCCAAAGTCACACTTAGGCCAGCCTTTCTGCACTTCCATGAGCAATTCAGCAGGTAGTGGGTACTACTCAAATAATCCAATAGAGATCATGAGATGACTGGCCCATGTAGTTAGACATAGGCACAAATAATGTGCAATATGCCATAGCACAGTTATGTCACTGTTAAAGTTACTTAATTTGAAGCTGGTTTGTATAGTAATTGAGTGCTTAGCCCTTCAACTCATGTCATGTAATTACAGGGAAAGTCTTTGTACAAACAGGGCAAAAATGCTGAAACCACAGGAGCCTACCCATCAAAAAGTATTTGATATAAACTCCCACAAGTCCAACGAATATCAAGATAAAAATTCTCTCAAGGAGAATGAAGTCTTTCTTCTTCTGAATGGTAGCTTTCTTTGGCGACAGTATAAAATTCAATATGCATGATAAAGTGGATTATAAGTAGATCTACAGTTACTACTGACCAATCTTGCCTTCACATTCATAGTGTTATCACAGTAAATGAGTTAATGAAAAATGTCCCATCCTGATAATTCCATCTTTTCACACCTTATCTATGCAGAAATCAGGATTCAGACTACGAGATAAGCTAGGAGCTGAGCAAATACAACAGAGCTAGGGCACTTTTTCCTGGATCTGACAATCTTGAGAACTTACTGCTTCAGACAAACTGCCTTTTATTTTTTTCATGACAATTTTTCTTTTATCTATCCTGGCTTCCATGATAGACATGGTAAATAAATCACATTAGACAGTAATACATGTGGTTGAGATACGTGGCAGTGTTTTTGTTTTATTTCAGAAATAACAATGCTAGAACATCCAGGAAACAGCTCACACAGTAACAGTTCAGTGGTTTGGAGATACTGGAACTAACACATCACATTTAACAGCCAGCTTCACTATATTTGGAAAGAACTCTGGTGTTCTGGAACATGGGAAAAGTTAACTGTATCTCATGTGCAAAACTTAAATTACACCACAAGAACAATTATGAAATAAAATGGAATTGTACATTCAGAAGAGACAGCATCATCACCAAAATAAGCCAGGCAGGTAATTCAAATCAAAGTAAACATAAACTTAGCTTAAAGATGCTTTTCATCAATTTTTAAATTTTAATTCAATTTTTTGAGCACTTCCTAAAAAGAAGCATTTTCTGAAATTCTATACTGACGATGATAATTCCAATGTTAAATTAGTGTAATACTAAAGTGTAAACCAAAGCAGAAGAATATTACTTCTGTTGACAATCAAAACCCTTCAGATCTATTGTTTTAAGAATGACTTGGGGGAAAAAAAAAAACCAACAAACATATATCAGCTTCTATTAAAGGCTAAGATTTGCCAATAGTGCTCTGTGACAGAAATACCACAAAATACCACAGTTTTTTTTCCTATTTATTATTACCCTAATTATTTTTAAGTGCTTATTTTTTCAGATGAGACTGTTTTGTTGTTATAATTGATAAACACACCACCAGCTCCATTAGGAGCGCTACACCCCTGAAAACAATCAAACAAAACAAAACCAACCCAAACCCAACAACCACTGACTAATTTTAATAAAAAGAGAAAAACCCTGAGGCATGAAGATTCTATTCTGTTGGTCACAACATTCAAAAGCATTAGGTAAAACAGTAAGATAGCGGCACATTTTTTCACAGTTTCTGAATTTGGAGTTAGATACACAGATCCATGAGGTATGCACAAGCAGGCATTAAGACTTGACACACAAATGGTTGGAAACACAAGCAACAGAAAAGGAGGGTTGATCTTATGAAAGTAACTCCATGGAATTCCATAGATCTTTTCACATCTTGCACCAGCAGAACAAAGCAGTCAGGCTGTTTGGATTGTCTCTCTGCCCTTAAAGCCTTCTAACACATGGATCTGAATTCATGGAGGTGTAAGGAAGTCATACAGAATGACAAAAATTTAGCTTGGCTTTAAAAAAACAAACAAACAAACAAACCAACCAACCACCAAAACAAAAACCAAGCACAAACAAAAACCCCAACAATCAAAAAAGCCAACAAAAACAGTTTCATGGAAATGCAAGGCCTCATAATCAACCTGCTGCCTTCCCCCACCTTTTGCCTCAGCTGTATTGTACAAACATCAAGAGCCAAATTCATATTAAATTTGTCACACCACAGTATTTTGCTTTCAGGTATTGTCCCCTCTCCTCACCTTTTTCCCACCTTCAGAATGCATCTCCAAGCTACCAATACTCCAGTAAAGACATTTAACCAGTATTAGTCACCTTAGACTAAACAGCATAGCATCTTCATCTCCATGTACCGTATAAGGAGAGTTACGCTGATCCAAACCAAGCATTTTCTGTTTCACTAGGGTATTCACATTAGATAATATCTAGGCATTAGTATGTGGTTATATTTTTTTACCAAACAGGACAAGTTTATATAGGCCATCTTGACCCTACTGGGAAAAAAACCCAACTAAGTATATCTCCATAAAAATGAGCAAATTCTCCATTTCTTGGAGTGGATTTCATGGTTGGAGTTTCTTGTCCAGAGAACAGGAAGTGTAAATAATCACTTCTTACCCTTTTTTCTTCACCTACCCTTCTGTCTTTACACATCCCTGGAGAAAAAGTGTTAAATCTCAGCTCTCCAAAACAGAGGAGTTGATTTATTTATTTTTTTTTTTAAGTTAAGAACCCTCCCCCTCCAAAATGGAAAAAAAACTTGAGATACACAGTAGATTTTCATTTTTTTAATTTTCTATTTGTTAAAGCCAATTCCTCTATTTTCCTCATAAAAATTACTCAGCTTGTGTCCATGGTGTTCTTGCCCATGTTTCAAGTTGCTCTAAGCAGGCATTAAATCCAGTCTATTACCCCACATGTCTCATGTTAATACGGTCACCTTTGCCTCAGAACAGCAAACCTAAGATGTCAAAAATTTAAACCCCTTAAATCAGAAAAACACGATGACTTCCCCAACCAGCTAGGTATTTATAAAGCACTTTTGTTACTTCCCTATTTCCCTATCTTTTCAGAGTCCTTCTGCTACTGTGGTACACAATAAAGAGGGTCAGGTCAGACTATGCCAGCTCATTGTCTCGCATATAATGGTTCCAGCCAACACCCTTACTTAAGATATTTTCTTTTCTGTCAAGCTTCCCATCCTTTCACTAATGCATCAGATTATCTTCCAGTAATTCATTCAAACTCTCCCTCTGCACTTTCCATGGCAGTCATTTCGCTGTCCTCTCTGCTATTTGAGACATCAGAAAGAGAGTCTCATTCCCCATTTCTGTGGCACTGTAGCCAAGAGGAACGATTTCAGATACACCCCCAGTAGGATTCCACAACACACTGTCTTTCCAACTTTTTTTTTTTTTTCAAATTCTAACCCATTAAACATTTGTCACTGGAGACAAAATACTGCAAGTTAAAACTGGACGATAGATTTGAGTATCAAACGTATCTTGTGAGTTTCTCAGAAGCAGCTTAAGCTCCTTCCAGTGGGTCTGCGGATTACAAGCAGAAACCTATCTGAGGTAGAGGAGTATTCAGTTGCACTGTGTGTATAATGTGTGTGGTCTGGTTGGCACCCTAGAGATGTGAAAGGAAACAAAATGCATGCTCAGTGGAGACAAATCTTCAGAATACAGAACCAAATACTTAACAGCAGTAATGTCTCCAACTCCAAGAGCATTCCCTTATATTTCAAGTCCTTAAGTCAAATTTTGAAAAAAAAATTAAAAAAAATAAAGAGACTTCTAGTGAAATGTGTTCCTTAAATTAATTTTCAAACACAGATTAATAGATTTACTGGAAATTTTACAAAATAAAATGCAATTCTGGCACACTGAGTCCAGAATAATGGAAATTTGACAAGCTTTCAGGCAGCTGGAAACAGTTTTACTAATGAACCTCAGGTAATTATAACTGAATCTTCAATACCAGCTCCACATTAAGCAATCATTATAGGTAGGCTTTAATGTTTAAGATATTAAAGGCTATAAGGAAAGATACATAATCAGATAGTTACCACTACCTTGTCCTTTCCTCAATGGCAGTGATCGCTGTTAACCCTACAACACTGCATATTACGACATAATAAGCAGAGAGGAGGTTAGTAAGAACCACCCACGTGTTGTTTTTTAACCCATTATAAAACTATAACATCCTACACGGAGTTGTAAACAATTTCATTTACAGGAAAAAAGAAAAAAAGTTGTCCTCCTTTAGTAAAGGCAACAAAGTACTCAATGTACAGTTAAAAATTTTGGCATAGGTCTACTTGCATGGCCCATGCCAAGAAACTGTATCGAGAGGATGTGTAAGAAAGGTAGAAAGGAATGGGGTCATACAGTTTGTTACAGAATTAAGCTAAATATTCAGAAATCACTATATACAGTAACAGAGAAAGATATTCTACACAGCCAGATAGTAAAGAGCGATTCATAATAGCTGGCCACAGTGCACTTAATTCCTATTTTTCCTTAGCACTTGCTTGACAGATACATTAGATAACAGCACTGCCAGGCTACTGGATAATACCAGAATTATTAAAATTTATAGATACAGCAATTTGACTGATAAGAAAACTGCTAATACAGATCCTAATGAACAAGAAGAGTTTTACCAGGAGCATATAATGTCAAGATACATTGATTCCATAGATATCATGTCTGTATTTTAAAATCCTTTTAGAATTTCTGGATTCATTCCACTGGGGGGGGAGGGGAGGGAAGGGGGTGGAGGGAAGGGAGAAAAAAATAAAATCAAGATAAATCAAATACATACAGAAACACACTCACTCAAATGGCACTCATTGCTTTTTGTACAATTAAGCTTTAGTGAAAATATACATCTTAAAACAAATGAAGTACAAATGTACAAAAATCCTCGAACTCAGATAAAAAATATATATAATACACTTTGCTACAGAGATATAAAACATTTGTTTGCTCATCCTTTCTGATGAGAGTAAAATGATTTAAAGTCTGGAGGACTCCTGCTCATCATCACTGCAATCAGATTTAAAGCAGACCTGCAAAAGAAGACAGACAAAACTCAACTGAAGAACTGACACAATTGTTGCTTTGTGCATTTTACAGGGCACAGAAAGACTGGGGAGGCAAGGAGGGGGTGGCTCTTTTACCAGAGCATTTTACTCCATACTAACTAAATGCTTTGGGAGTATCAAAGGAAACCACAACCCAACCCTGAATTTCAAGTCATTGAAGTTTCATTGAACCTTAAGTTCTTTCATTCTTTTAACTTTGCTGGATGATTAACTGTAGTGTTAATCTCTTTAACTGTAGTGTTAAATTCTTCAAAACCAACTGAAGACTCTGAAGCTGTACTAATTTTTTAAGGACTCTTTCTCAATACATAGAACCCTATCTTGGAACAGTATGAACCCTGCTGATTCAGCTGGAAAAGGACACAGTAAGGCCCAAGCTTTAACTTTAGCTAAGTGAGATTATTAGTACACTTAACCATTCTTTCTATTCCATTACTGTAAGGGGGGGGGAGTGAATTTGAGAAGGTGAACTAAAACCAACAGTACTATTATAAATTCCATTAGCATTGCACCATTTTAGAGAAGGGAATTACTAGCTGATGACAAAAAATATTATCATGCAATTTTAATACATGGCCCTGTTGTGGCTACATAATGATATGCTCCTAGCAATTTTAAGATCCCATTTCTGCTTGAAAGCAAAAGTAATTTCTGTAGAAGTGTTCTCTACTTCAATATACTCAAGCTTCTCAAGATAATTCCACCCTAAGTGCAGGCATACTGAGCCAGCAGAATTGTGTACATCTTCAGCTGAAAACCTTTGTAAATAGGTTATTTCTCATGCCTTATAAACAAGCACAATAGATCACATCTTTTAGGTTGTAAATACTCTATTCATATACCTCTAAATGGTAGAAGTTATGCATATAAGAAAGGGCTGTGCATTATCAGCTACATAAACACATATTATGTTGTTGCTTCGGCAAACTACCCAAGATATTTTACCATTTGTTTTGTGATGCTTCTTCACACTCATTCATTTAGGGGAGATTTTCACTTATTTGCTTAATAGGCTAGAATGTTTCACTGAGAGCCCAGCTTTCTAGAGGAGTGAGTCCCAGGAGCTGCGACACTCCACTGAGCTCACTTTTGAGTTCACTAGTCGATTTTATTTAAGTTTTTTGCAGAGAGGGCCTCAATTATCTCTGAAGTTATCTCCCCAGTTATAAAAATCAGGTGAAACATGTAAGGAGCAAGACCCAAATTAGTACCTTTAGAAAAGAAAGATCTACAGTATAGCTGTTAACAGCACACGCTACCTTTTCCCCAGGTAACAGCTGGAAAACACTATAGGAAGACAAAATGCTAAGGGAATAAGACTCCTGAAGTAATAGGGATTGTCACACTTTCTGAAATGCAGCACTGGGGGAAAGCCATAACAAACAAGATTTCATCCATTTCAGTATTCAGTGAACAACTTGTTTTTCTTATAATAAAATAATATAAAAAAATGGAATGGATGTTGAGGTGTTACTGGTAATTTTCTTATAAAAGACAAGAAATACTCTTACCTCTCCACTAAAAAGTCTGTGAAAGAAGCCTCTCTTTGGTTTTGGAGACCTCTCTCTGTCTGGTGACACAGTACCATCAGTTTCATATGCATTGATATCTTCAAAGCATCCTGTTTCAATCATCTTTGAAACATATGAAATATAAATGAAATATCCATGTAAGACTCTCAAATTCCATATATTATCTATTTACTCTGGCTGGGTACTCCTAACAACTTACAAATTCATCAGCCAAACTACAGCACTCAAATTGCTCCATGAAGGAAGGCACAAAGTCTACATTAACTCTGCTTGTACACCCAACAAACTAAAGAACAGCAATGAGAGCACCATCGTGCAGGCAAGTACTCAGATGCTTCCTTGTTTTGGTAAGGCATTTCTTCTGTCCCTGATGCAATAAGCAGGAGTTTTTAGAAGCAGAAACTGATTTTCCTTTCATGTATTCTGCTCATTTCAGAGCAGTCTAGCCTAACAAGTACATTATCTTTATATATCTCTATACCCTGACTGAACTTAGTTAATAAACATGACACTGAATAGGAGAAATTATTATTCCTTGAAGAACACTAGTACCTGCATAGCATCGAGGGGATACTTTTTACAAAGATAAGAAAATTGCACTCTTAGGGGAAAAAAGCTACTGATGACCACAGTAATTTCAGTAATTAAACAGTAATTAAACCCCCACAATTACTGGGAGCAGAAAGGACATCAGAAAAAGTCAGTGCCCAAACGTAACAAACAGGCACAGTCAGAAGGGGGAGAGCAGTTAATGCCCACATGTAGCTGTCATTTACCAGTGAGTGCCACTGATACTCATCTACCATAACTGGCATGCAGCTGAAGAAGAGTACCTTGTAGAGGGAGAGAGGGCATGAAGAGGAATAAGGAGAAACGCAATCTCCTTTTGTTATAAATCATGACATTTGGTGAGTTGTGAGAGGGGAGGAGGAATACTTATGAGAATGAAGATTGGAGGAAAAGCTCAGTAACATGAATGAAGAGAAAAAAAAACAAGCACAAATGTAAACTAAGATCTGCAGTTATTCCTTGAAGAGAAGGAATTACGGTCATCAGAATTCTGCAACTCCTTTCAGCTGTATCCCTCTAGGTGAGGTTAGAGCTAGGAAGCTGCAGCGCATTTCTTAATGACCAAAGCACACTCTGAAGTTCAGAATTCCAATGGACTGTACAAAATACTTATTTTTCCTAAGGGTCATTGATTTTTAGTGAAGGCTTTGTAAGTCAAATGACACCTTTCAAATCTCCTTCTTAAGCATAATGCAAAAAAAAGCAGATGGGAAACAATACAGAATGAACTTTTTTTTTCTGCGTTGTTCAGAAATTGCTTATCTTTTGTGTTCAAGCTTTAAATGAAAAAAAAAAATTATAAAATCAGCCTGGTTAAGAAACTACACTAGTAGAATTCAAGACAATACTAATTTCAGAAATTTCTAATAGGGGAAAGTTTTTATAACAGAAATTATAATATTAAATAACTGTTTGAGTGCACTTCCTGAAATAATAAAAAAATTGTAATTTCCTAAATACAGATGGACCTGCACACAGGGGTAGCAAAATTCTAGTATTCTATGCAGAACACTAGAATTCACTAGGCAGATGAAAAAGCTTTGAGAGAAATTCTGATTCAACCAATACTGAACTTTTTGGTTTTAAACCTTAGAAAAGGTGAATCTGCAGTTCTGTATTCCTCTGTTACTCGGATACTCTATCGATATACAGACATGACACACACAGAGCTTGCACTGCACCTACTGGCTTTTGAATCCTTTGAATAGCATTCTATCCTTCTGCTCTGAACAGCAACATTGAATAACGTGATAGAAGAAGGAGGAAAATGTGATCATACTGATGCTAACCACTGTCCTGTACCCTGTACCTGGGCTGACAAGATGCCAGATTCTATTCATGCAAATTTACCATAGACCTTGAGTTTTAGCAACTTGTTTATGCTTTGGGAAAAGCTTTTTATTCTGAACTCTGTCACCGATGAAGGCTGAAGCAGAAAATTCTCTAGGTCTTACAGAGAAAATTAATACTATAATTATATCACTTACTAAGCTTTCTATATTGCTTTGCTAAAGGAAATAATCTTTTATGAAATACACAATACCTCATTTTGCCAAGGGATTGAGACACAACCCGTAACAAACTTGGAATAGAAGTCATCATCTGTAGTATCCAGGTTCACTCCTTTTACTGTTGAGAACTGCTCTATGTCCAGGACATCTTTGCAGTATACGGCACGTGGCTGCAGTACAATACAAGATTGCTTCATTAAGGTTTTCGGTCTTTTTTTTTCCCCTGTTTTTTTTTCTTCTAGATGAGCAAAGGGGGAGTGAAATGCCTGCAATTTGATACTTCACATTGCTGACCACCAAATCACACTACGCTATAAAACAGAAATCCAAAAAGTTTAAAAGACTTTCGTCATAAGGCACCTGAGCAATTCCATCCATCCTGAAGTAACAGAAAAGAAATATCAAATTCAGAAACAGCATGGAGCTGCTCTGGATTTCTGAATGGCTGCCATAATTCACTCATCTTCTGTCACCTTCCTTCTAACTCCAGAGTAATTTCTTCAGAGCTAATCTTCACCTGTTCAGCATCTGAGCTGTGGAAATAGAATTTGAAGGGCTAAGAAAAAAGCTACAAAGCTCCCTAGAGCAAAACCACTATTGTAAATAGTTTTGAGATCTCAGATCAAATACCACAAAACAACTTGCTATCAATAGCTACAGTGGCATTCTCCTGCCACTTTAATGAACTTCAAAGGTTTCTTTGGAGTTCACACGACTGCTGACATGGAATTATAACAGTTCCTCCCTTTTTAGATACTAATCAAATCTGTCTCACCTACTTACATCTGGCAAGAATGGAGGTTCTAACATGTTAGCTTCCAGCCTCTTGAAGTTAATGTTCTTGAAAATAGGATGTTGCTTTACAGTTGCAGCTCCATCTTCAGTGCAGCCCAGTCGCTCTCCTGGATTTTTAGCAAGTAACTACAAAGATATGGGGGGGAAAAAATGGCTGATTCAGTGATCTAATCCCAGAATTAAAAATTAAAAACCAAAATATTTATGTACAATGTCAATCACAAATTTTATTTTGTTACTTGGCCTTTTATTAGATGAAATTTATCATAGTTTCAAAATGCACTGGAAATCCAAACTACAGCATTCTGGGAGGCACATTTTCAGGAGACAAAAGAATCCCTGAAAACAGACCATTTGAAGACTATACCGAAGTTTTAGGAAAATACTTTAGTTGATGCTGTGCTGAATAGATTTTACAGTACAGGCTTTGCAATAGACTTACTTTCAGGAAATGCAGATATACTTTTGCCTTTTTTTTTTTTTCCAATGGACTTAATTAATGCACCTATTTTGCATAAACTAGTAAAGAAAACTTTTGATGCTTTCTGTATAGATGTGCCTCATTTAATTTAAGAGCATGCAAGATCAAAAAAAAAAAAAAAGGCTGTTGTCTCATACAGACTTTTTAGGCAAGGAAACTAGTGTACTACTCTGCCATTTCACCTCATGCAGTATCAAAGTTGAGCATGCGATTGTATTCCATCTCTAATTGCATGTGGTCCAAAGAGTACTGGATCTTTTCATTGACATGGTAAATAGTAAATTTAGGCAGCCTTCCTTCATCTTGAAAAAAGTCCTGAATTCTCAAAGTTTGTTAATTCATTCATGGACAATCACAAATTTCCATCTGAACCAACTAAAGATTTAAAAACTCCAGCTTTGAAAAATTTTCAATAGACATTAAGACGTCTAAATAAAGACATGAAAATAAAGTAGTTCATCTCTTAAAAAGGATTAGAAATTAAATTTTCAAACCTCTATGTCTCTTCACCCACCATCCTGCAGATGGATTTTGCCTCTTCTGAGAACTTGTCTGAATATGTTTCCTGGTCTTCCTTTACACGGCGGTCAATCTCATCCCGTTTGACCCTTTCCTTATGCTTCCTGAATGGAGACTGTCCTTCAATCATTTCATAAATCAAGCATCCGAGACCCCACCAATCTGGGCTGAATGTATACTTTTCATTTTTGAGCACTTCTGGAGCTACAAAACAAAACCAAAAGAAATCTCATGACAACTCACTTTAAATTGACTAATTAAATATTGGGAAAACTCTCAGGTCTCTTTTGGTTCTCTTCAGAGATCCTTGTGTAACATCTCCATGCTCTGAAGAAATGTTAATTTCTACAGTGAGGACTCTGTTTATATCCAAGTGAAGCACTTAAGTTTTGTAACAGTTAACAGTATTGTTTACAAACCGAGAAGGAAGTTTTTCCAAGGCTTGGAAAGAAACGTGTTGTCATAGTAACTCATCTGCAGACCCTAAATCTCCCTGGACCTCAAAACCCCACCCCCAAAAACCCAACCAACAGAAACCAACCAAAAAAAAAGAAACAAACAAAACCCAAACAACCTTGCTTGCTTAAATATCTTCCTTAAAGCTAGAACTTCCAGAGTTAAGTTCTAAAGTTTATCATTAGGCTTGTAATTTACTACTAACAACTACCACTGCATATAGTAACCATTCTTCCTATAAAATGTCTAGTAAAAAAACTAATCCAAGTTACTCAGACATTCACAGAAGTAAATTTTCTGGTATAACACAACTAGCAAAGGATACTGGACATACCCATGTAACCAACAGTTCCAACCCGTCCTCGAACTGTTTCTCCTTCTGGAATCTGCACAGCTAATCCAAGATCTGAAATTCTGATATGTCCTGTTCATGTTAAAATAATTTATACATAGTCAGCAAATAATAAAGTAACATCACTTTCAAAACAAAAAAAAAATCTGTAGCTTGCCTCATCAAAAAAACCATCCCAAAACATCACAACATTCATGTAGTCCTAGCACTAATATTATTTTACTTCACTGGAAGGAGCGATTTATCATTATTCAACTCTTCCTTAAATAAAAAAGGAAAAGAGGCACAGATCTAACTGATTTCCTGAAGGTCGTAGAAAAAGATCTCCTGGTAAGTACTCTAATTGCTAGCTTTGGCATAGACTGCTACTCTAGGATGAATAGAAATGATGACTGCTCATTTCAAACGCTGTATCTATGCATCAGACACTTGCATTTTTCCATTCTGTATTCCTGCCACAAATGCTTAGCTTTTTGACTTCCTAACAAAACATCAGTATTTCCTCCATTTATTCCAAATATGAGAAAAGTGTTGCCTGTACTGATACCAGGTTTTCCTCTAACAAAGTACCCTAATAATGGTAAGCACCAATTGGAATGTCTGTCCCCCTTCCCACCTCAACAGAAAAGCAGCCTAGCCATAAGCTACTTAGAATTTTTTATAATGTAACGTCAGTTTGAAACTGGGATCTCCCCTTCTCATTAAGCAGTCTAATGTAGCTGCTTCTCCACTTTATTAGCCAAAATTCTCAAGCTGACTACCCTTCCTATTACACATGGCACTTACACTAGTACCTATAATGTAGGGGTAGCTCAGTGGAAGGCTATGATTTGTCAAGAACAGCATTGTTCAGAGTGGGAAACATCCCAAGAAGGGCAATGGGAATAAGTTCACTCAACCTTCCATGGACATTCCCATGGACAGATACAGTTCTTTGCCAGACAGACTCAGCACCAAATAATTCAAGAGGATTCAAAGCAAGAATTGTAGTGACAATGATTCTACTTAAAAATATAGATGGCTAGACAGAAGAAAGGACAATTACATTCTGGACTCAACTGCAAAATAGAAAGTCACCAATCATCTGTAGTAGAAAGATTAAGAGGAAAAAAAAACAAACAAACAAACCAAAGCAAAACTCACACTTGCTTAAATAAGGACAGAGACACTGTCATTTACAGAAACATCACAGATTCACAGAATAATTCAGGCTAGAAGGGACTTCAGAAGGTCTCTAGTACAACCTTCTGAGAAAGCAGTCAGGCCAAAGTGTTCAAGGGTTTTTTAATTCTTATCTAGAAAGCCTCCAAGAGTGGTCACTGCATCACCTCTGCGTAGCCCACTGCAATGCCCAACTGTCCTTTGTGCCTATATTCTTTCATTCAAAAAGCTCTATGGCATCAATGTTAGATGATAGGTTTTTTTTTTGGACATGGGATAGGTAATCAAGAGGTGGGGGAGAGAGGGGAGAAAGTAAAGTGCCTCTCTATATACTGGTTGTAAAGAACTAAATGCTCTTGAGCAGCCAATGCTATTTTAAATACATTCAGATGCTTTTCTATTCCTTGCCATCTGATGAAACCCTTTTCAAGTGCAGGATCTGAGCTCCTGAAGCGATTTTCTAATTACTCCCTTCTGCTCTCTGGAACAAGATCAGAATTTCCCTGGCAGAGAGAAAGCATTCTAGTGCAGTCCTGCAAGGCTGCATTTTTTCCTCAAAGAAACCTTCAGCTTTTGCAAGACAGTGCTGGAGAGAAAAGACAAAGAATGCATTTGATGTGTAGCAAAGCTTTAGCTCCTGGAAAGGGACATCTCCCAAACATCACATTTTTAGATATTTAACAGTCAGAACATAACGACTTAAAAAACCCCTATGTGCTAATGACTTCAAAAGCAGTTTTTCCTTAACTAAAATACTCAGCAATTACAAGAACAAACTGCTAATATTCATCCACAGCTTAGAAGCAGGTAATTGCTGCACATGTCCTACAGTGACTTCAAAAGATTCTCATAAATTTAATACAAAGCCATAAAAAGAAAAATTGGCCTTTGAAAACCAAAAAGCTACAAACATTTCTTCACTGTTTTTACTTCCTTGATCCCTTCGAGCCACATATGCTTCAATGACTATCAGACCTGTTTTAGCTAAAATGTTAAAACAGAGATGCTTCAGATTTCTTTTCTTCTTTATCGCTTCAACGTTAAGTAATATTCTGGCCCCATATAAAACAAATCATGTTTCTATAGCTGAAGAAAAGACAGAGAACAAATCTATAAAAGTTTCAGCCATCTCAAATCAAGGGGAAAGGGGAGGAGGAGCAAAAGGAGAAAAGCAGCCATTTTAAGGTGGAATCTGGCCACTCAAACATCATCATCATTCTCCTCCAAAGACCCAGTATTTTCCCCTACTTTCTAAAAAGCAAGGGCATTTTTTTCTGTATCAATTAAAGTTGATATGTGTCAGTCATTTGTCAAATCCCTTTGATTTATGGCACAGTATTAATTAGATTTGCAATTCCCAATTATAAAAAAAAAATTAAATTTTTACTTACCACAGTCATCAAGGAGTATATTTTCAGGCTTCAAGTCTCTACAAATTAAACAGAACAGAAATGTGAATTATACAAACATATAATTATTAGCCATCATCAAATGCAACTGAGGCAACATAAGACTACTTTGCTCCGATTAAAGCAAATTTTCCAGTTTCCACCTAGATACAAAAAAAAGTTGTGAAGTTGAGGACCTATAATACAAATAGTTGAAACAAAGAACTTCAGATCGATTCTTTCCGCAACTCTATCCATTTCTATTAAACAGCAATGCATATTTCACAGATGAGAACCCTTCTCTACACAGCCCTAAAATCCAGATATGAAGTTACATCCACATTTGAACACAGAAGTGAAAGACATTTCTTAAGAGTCTCAGCCATACAACTCCACAATGCCAAAAGCCATCAGTGCTTGCTGCTGTATGATGCTGACCCCTCGCTATATTCCACCCCAGCTTCTCAGCATATCAGCAGAGACTAATAGTCCCCAAAGTAAGCATAGGCTTAATGTCATCCATTCAAACTCCATTCCTTTAATTTGGACATGCAGTTTCTAAATCATACTAGACACTATCTTGTTAGCACTCTTTGCAATCAGCTTTCTAGGAGTATCTACTACTTTTCTGTAAACAAAGTTTCACATGAAACATTTTTTAGCTATTAAATGCTAGCAAGACTCAGGAAGGAGCAAAAGGGCAATTAACTCAGTGTTGTGATTCTGCATTTTATAGACGCCTTGTACTTTTTTTACTTTAAGAACAGAAGAAGAAACTCAATGGGGTATTTGGATTTCTCCCCCCAAGGAAAATCTGGGGAGTTACTGAAGCTGAATGAGAAGCTGTTCAGTGGTTACTTCCAGGATTTATTGTCTAGCAGATACTACTGAGAACATAAATGTTTTTATATGTATATATAAAAATATAT
>VWZY01013055.1:930734-941966 GCA_013399075.1 Chloroceryle aenea | reverse complement strand
ATACTAACACAGACATGATACAAATGGCTACTTTACATGAAAGAAAACCATATCCCCTGCTTTTTAGTTTCCTGTGTGCATGGTATTAGTTTCATTTTGAGTCTGTCTCAAAGTGAGCCTTGGCTCATGAAGCACTGATAAGTGGCACAGACAATTAATAGGTTATTAAATGAGCTTGTTGAAGGAAATTGGGGGGCGGGGGGGACTTGTTTTTTGTGTGTGTTCTTTTGTACAAGATATGGTGTTTTGAAGGGTAATATGAATGTCTAGGCTTTCTAGAATGCTCTGATTTCTCCACCTGTCTAAATTCACTTCTTGTTATGCAATTAAACCAATACATCTATTTTTAGGAATCACTTATTGTGGCTAAAGGCTCAGGGCTGTCTGTGTGTTTCCACTTGTGGAAAGCACCTGTGCTCATCTGTGTCACTACTGCTTGGAGGTGCCGTGTGTACAGGTAGTGCTGTGCTAACTGCACACAGGAAGGGCCACTTTAAGAAAGCTCAGTTCTGAGCATGTGAAATGAAATTATCTTTCCTAGTTCTGTCATTGGATTTGACTGGTCTGTATCCTGGTTTTTAACTACCTTTTACACTTCTAGTTACTTAAATGATGGCTTTTTGTCTTTGCACTTCATTCCGATGTGACTACCGGGAGGAAGTTGAATCTCAGTTTCATTATTTTGATTGTCTTTACGTTTCTGTCTGTTAGAGACTCTACCTCAATGGCATAATTATCACTAGCTGCTTTTGCACCTCTCTATGCATCAAAATTGAGCATGAAGTTCTTTCTCTTTAATAATTCCACCCTAACTGACAGTCCAATTTAGGCTTTGTTTATAGCTCAATTCATCAAAGCTGGGAAATTCTTAAAGCTCTTGAAGAATTGCTTGAGATTTATGTAGTTTCATGGTATGTGCTTTGAAACATCTTCTGTTTTGTAGGTATCAGACATGTTGCCAAGAAGGAGAGAAAGTGAGAGGAAGTTATGTCCAGGAGCTGGTGCTCTCATGCTCGGTCATATATAATATTTAAAACTTCTGAAAGAAATTTCAGTTATTTCAGTTGGTTTCTCCATCCTGTGATCTAGGTTAGCCATTATGAGAAGAAATGAAACGTGACAAATTGATTGGCAACTTCTGCTGCTTTTAGAGACTGGACTGAGACCACCAGCTCACTGACAGTAGTCATTCAAAGAGCTATAAAATGCAAATGAGCTTTGGTCATTGTTGACCTGAGGCAAAATTCTCCTAGTGCCCTATAGCTGAACTGAAAAATTCCCTCTCCCAGTCCCAGCCATCTGAGCAAACCCTTCTACTATAAATAATTGCTTATCTGGGTTATTTCTTCCCTGCTACAAAAACTTGAAAAAAGCGGTTGTATATCCAGGTAATGTCACAGGAATGCTATAGCTTACCTTTATATATTCTTCTTTAAAGTCTAATACTCCAAAAGTAATCAAATAAATAAGACTCTTTAATGGCTGATGATTGGATGAAAGCTTCCCTGATTAAAGACCAAAACTGACGGAGTATCAATCACTGCTGGTTTTGATTAAGTACCTCACTAATCTCTGTCACTGTATAATGACTATCCTGGCAAACAGAGTCTGATTGCTGCAGGCAAATCATTTACATTAATCAAATAAAGATACTGATGTACTTTGCTATTCAAGAAAAGATGCTGGTTGTCTCTTCCTGAAAGAGCTGGATGAACAGCATACCTTTAGAAGGAGAACCCCAACTGAACTAGACTTAATGCTGTGTGTTCTAAAAGCTGCTAGTAAGAGCAGCAACTTTTGCTACTACCCAGATCTAGATTTCTAAGCTTGCCTTAAGCAGTTCATCAACAAATGAAATTTTCTAGGTAGGACACTGTTTGTTATTTGAGGATGGGAAGCTAAGAGCCTTTGTAGTAAGCTGTTGAAATAAAGCCATGCCTCCAGTCTAGAAATACTGTTGCTCTTTTACTTGAGTGAAGTTCTTGGAGTTCTGTAAAAGCACCTAGCTGTAGTTTTCAGGTCTAGGGAGAACACTGATGTGCTGCTGGGATCCCAAACCATGTGCTCCTCTACAGCAAAAAATCTCTCAGAGCTTGGATGCAAGTAAGGAAGCATGTATGTTGTAACTACTGAAACTGCCAGCCCTCCTCAAGAAATAATTCACAAATAATCCCCCTGGGATTTTCAAACCATCTTCTTGTCCATCTGTTAGTCAATCTGACAGCTTTTTTTTTCTCCGCAAGCTCCAAGACAAAGCCCTGAGAACAGCTGAGTATAATATTTGGTGAATGTACCCCTTGACAAACCCTAGAGCCTGCTGTAAAGCTTTCGCTCTTTGATGGCAGAGACTCAGCCTGGTTTGTAGCAGGGCCTTGAATCCAGCTCTCCCATATGGCAGGAGAATGTCCTGCTAGCAGGATTTTGGTTACTCCGGGTGTAAGGGCATCCTTTCAGGCTATATCATCTGATGGAAATAACTGAAACGTGGTGGATGTGGAGCTGAAGAGGTGCTTTCTAACCTATTCCATTTGAGGCTGAGGTCTGAAAGGGTTGACTGAGGTAATTCAGTACTAAGTGAAATGAACTGGGGTCTTCCTTTTCTTAAATAAGGCACCCTAAAAATTGGACTGTCCATCTCGAGGGCATAGAAGAGAGAAACTGTGGTGGCTAACTGTGAAAGGACAGATAAATAAATGGGATGTGAGCACATAAGTCATTGGTGCTGTAGTGCCATAGGATTCAATTATGTTGCCTAGGAATTCATTTAGCCCACTGCTAATAAAGCTATCAGCAGAGGTGGGAAAATAATGTTTTCCTTCTTGGCCATGATTGACTGAAACCTTTCTCCTGTCATATAATCAGTAATTGTAAGAAGCTATTTACACCAGTGGTGCAATAGAAATAATAAATAACCGCAGTACAAAGGATATATGGCCAAAGACTTAGAGAACACAGCAGCTTATTTGAAATAGCAATACATTACTAGTCTTTAAATTAACAACATAAGAGAAATGAACTCCATTCATCATGTAACTTACCTGTCTCGAGTATAATATGTATCAGGCCTTTGTATTACTGAGTGAACATTATAAACAAAGCTAAGCTAGTTTGTCAATGGTAATAAAGCAAGGTAAAGAACCTTTTTTTGAGTAACTTAAATTTACAATCCAAAGCCTTGGTTTCCATCACTTCAGAGGCCTAGCTAAGTGGAACTGAGTGCCCAGTACTCAGGCATGGTTGCTGTAATTTTATGTGCCTGTTAGACATTTATTCATGTAAATGGATGGGCAGTGTCCAATTAGTCTGTGCAAATCAATATTCTATTTGTGTTCAATTACAGTAAATTAATGTAACTCTATGCTTTCAAAAATATCAAAATCATTTGCAGAGGCAGAGAAAGTTTGGATGAATGAGAAGCCAGGAATGGAGCTGTCTGATAAGCATTCATATTTTAACAAGCTTATCTTGACATTTGAGTTGTGGCTTTGAGTAATCATAATGTCCTTTGCCCAGATCACCTCAGTACCTTAAGCAGGCCAAGGGGATAGGATATAGCAAATGTCACCTGTATGCAGCACACACAGTGAAGGCATGTGCCAGGTTATCTCTGCTGTATGCAAGGAGTACAAACACATCTGCAGGGAGGACCAGATTTCATTTCTTTATGGGATAAGTTTTGTTTTAATGAGTAATGGTAATAATAGTAGTAATGGTAATAGTAATAATAGTAAGATAAAAATCAAACTAGCTGAATGTAAAAACATGAACTAGAGGGTGAATGAAGAGATCTATTTTTGGCAAGCCTTGCATGTGCATATGCGAGAGACAGTTCTTTAAATGACAGCTTTTGCCTTACATCAACTATCATCAGCTTCGAATGGATACTTCCTGGCAGAGATATTCAGATGTAATCAAGACACAGATTTGCTCTTTCTGAGGAATAAGGACATGTCCACCCTCTTCAAAACAGGCTGATTTCTTAAACTGCATTTGCAATGAATGTGGAAGAGACCTAACAGTGAAAGTGAACATTCAGGAAGTAATCGTGAAATGCTCAAAACTCTCAACTAGGAGTGTTTTGGTAAATCTTTCGTACCTTATCTTACCCTTCTTGAAATATATTGTTCCTGTGAAGGAATATGATGGAAGACACAAATTAATAAATGCAGTCTAAATGCTTTGCAACACAGTAAATTTTGTTCTGCTGTGTGAAAAATGTTTATCCAGCTAGCCCCAGCAGGTAGAACACAAGGCAGGAGATAAGTCTGTATAGTTATTAGAGGGTGATGAGAATGCTGTGATATGAAGCCAAGCCTTGGTAGTCTATGTTCACTTTGTTCCATCTCTGTTCAGTATTTTCCCGTGTGCTGAGGAAATGGAATGTTGTTGATGCTATTTTTCTTGCTCGTCATAAGAATATGCCACAGGAGCAGGGAAATATCAGTGATTATATAGTCATGAAATAATAGACAGCTATACAAGTGATCCTAGCAGGAACAGAAAATCCAGCAGACATCAGTTGCTCTGACAGTCTCTCCATTTTGATGAAAAATATTCAGTAAAAATAGGGAAATATATTAAAACAATGTTGATGAGATTTTAATGTTATCTCTGTTACTGGAGGTTGCTAAAAGACTGAAAGAAAAACAGATTGATGTGTTGATATAAAAAGAAACCAAACCAAAAAAACAACCTGAAACAACAATCCAGTCCTTTAAAGATGAAATGAGCTAGAATTGATAATTTAAGATTATGCCTTCCTAGTGCAGCAAACATATATTTTAAGAAATAGAACATGAATGTAAAATTATGAACCAAGCAAACCCTCCAATTGTGTAACTTCACCTCTTCCAGTAATTTCCTGAATGGTTTTATGTGTCCCAAGCTTCCCTTTGTGGTTTTCTCATTGACCCATTGAAATTCTCCTTATCTCCTAAGGTAAGAGGAACGTGGAACACGGGAATTTCCCGGCTGGATAAAGCTGGAGGTATAAAATTCATCTAGAATAGAATCTCCAGCAGCACCCAAATCCTATTGGCAAGAAAAGCTGTGTGATATAAACATGCCAAATTTCTCAGAGGTTTTATGACTGTATAATTACAGCAGAACTGATGTTCACTATGTACACGTTTTCCTCTGTTTTTCAATTTGGCATTCTCCAGCTATGTTGGAAGATACCTAGAAATGCTGATCTTGAAAATGCGGTGGATATGGTTCTACCCACAGGTCATAGTTATTTTAGAAAGGTCTGTTAGCTAGAAATTAATCTTGATGATTTTGCAGCATATTGCCAACATTTTCCTACCTTAGTAGCACATGAATAGCAGGTACTGCTGATGAAAAGCATTCGTATCATGTATGCTCCAGATTGTCTTGATTACCTGTAAAGGAATGTACCAATAGCATGATTCAAATGAGCAGTGGTTGTTGCTTGCAGAATAAAACACATTCAGACTGTCTTGTGACCCCCAGCTTCTACCCAAGTAGGGTGCCAAAAGGTCTATTTCACTGTGGGTCAAATAGACATACCTGTAATGAAGCTGCTCATCACGCAATTTAGAAATATAATGAACTCTTCTATTAAGCAAAGCCAAATAAACACAAGTCTGCAGTGATTACGTGACTGAGGTCTACTTTCCTTATGTCACTTAGCATGCAGAGATCAGTTTGTGGTATATGCTTTTCATCTGTCTTGAGCTTTTCAGATTGGGATTTTTCTCAACAATTGCCTTTGGTAACATGTGTTCTTTTCTCACTGCATTTTTTTACATATTCTCAGAAGTCAGAGGCAACCTCTTTGTTTGTCCAAGAGCTCATTTGGGGAGCATTTGAGAAAGTTATATCCAAAAAAGAAAGCTCTTCTGTAGTCTCTCCATTTGTTTCAGATGCATAGAATTTGACTTCGTAGGGGGAAAAAAGGCCCTTATATCTCAGCATTAGGCATAAGAGGAAGCAGTTTGCAAAGGTTCTATGGGAAATTAATCTAAATCAAAACTGTAGAGAAAGATTCTGTTTTAAAAAGGACTTAAATGAAATCCCCAATACAGATGGAATGGGACAAAACTGATCAGGTGAGAATTCGTATTGCTATCGGAAATTGTAGATCTAAATTAGAAAAGCTGTCTTTAGAAGTGTAAAGGGTTTATATTTTTTCCTGTGCCTTTAGATCCACTACAGATTCATAATACAGCCTTTAAACGTTGTTACACAATGAAATTCATTTCTTGCTCCAAGTCCTTTAATACTTTGATAGTCTCGTTTTACATCTGTGACATTACTTTCTGAACACTCCAGTTATATCACAGTAGCTTTTCAACCTGCCAGCTCTGACTTGTTAAGGAAATATCCAACAGGGTATAAATAGGAAAGGCATTCAGTAATGGGGACAGCCTTGTTCTTCCTTCACTCAAGAAATGTTCTGGCTTTTTGCTTTGGTAAGATGACCAAAGTCTATGAAACAGTGTCTTATATGCATATCCTTTTATACCAGAGGTGTTTCTCACTGGTCATAGAAGTCAAACCCAGAAACCCCAGGCAGCTACCTATTGCTGTGAACTTTTTGCTACCTGCAGTCTCCAGTTACATCCCTACGCTGCATGATAAATTAAAAGAGTTTTCAGAAGATGTCCTGTGCTACTGATGAATATGCATGCCCACTTGAAGCCTAATTCTCAATTACAAAGGGGGAAATAACTAGTGTGGATTTTGTCTGAGAAATGTTACAGGGGATCTGCATTTGAGAGCAGGGCAAATTTAATCCAAGGAAATAATTATCTCTGGCCATAATAGTTATTCTATCTGACTTCAAGAATCCTAAAGCAGCATTCTGCAGAGGAGCTGGTGAATGGTGTATTACACTGATTCGTTTGCTTGGTGCAAAAAAAACCCCACACTACCTCTGTTGGTACAAAACTGTTCAGTGTTGGTGGGGTTTTTCTTATTGAGAGACAGGGCTACTGAAAATGAAAATAATAAACCCCTTCCTTTCTTGATGGTTTTCGTGCTTCATCCTCCTTCTGTGCAATGATGGTAGCTATCCTACTTCTAAAGAGCTCCACTGGGGAGAAAGCCCAGAAGCAACAGTTTACAATCACTGTTTAATACACTCTTCTCCTGAGAACACAAGAAAACCTCCTTTGTTACAGAACTAGGAGAGCACGGAGTTCCCTGGTTTTCAGTGGTGTCCAGAGCAGCAACGTAGCTGGCACAGATCTCCTGCTGTGCATTGTCTTGCAGCTGGAAGGTGAAGAACTGCTTTTAAGTCACTGTAGGTCCTTCTGGGAAATAAATTAAGTAGAAAGATGAGGTTAACTGCAAGCTACAATACATAAAGACGTAAGCAAAGTTTATTTTCTGAGCTGTGCAGAAGGTCATACCTGCAAAAATTTCTTTTTTTATGTTAGTGAATACAAGGGCCAATACCTTTTTTCTTGATGATGAAATATTTCAAGGAGACAGAGCTTGAAAGATTCTATATAGGAGATGCACCCAGAAGATGATGCCATCAATACAGATTTTTGCAGAGCTTTTGAGGCTCCAGAAAGGTTTCTGACAAACTTTTCCCCAAAACTGTGATGTTGATTTGTATACTAATAAGCATGAAATTATTTACCCTTCTTCTGCAGAAAGTTAGTCAACTTCTAACCTTTCTACTTTTGGATCAGTGGCAGATAAACAAAAGGAAAGAGACATAAGAAAAACCTGCAGGGTATTAGCAAACCTCCAGTAGTTTTCAGTATGTGTGCATGCTTATGTATCCCCTTTTCATAGTGAATTTAGTGCAGTTTATTCTTCTAAGGACTTTGCAACTAACAAACTGAAAACTTTCATAGGGGCAATTCTTGCAGAGTAATTCAGATGCTGTCAGTTTGTGCTATTGGTAATCTTGTGATAACATCACTGTTCCCTTGTATCTTGTGCGTTTCTTCTCTTGTCTTCCTGCTCAGGATGGTCATTTTACATAGACACTTCTTTTTCCAAACTTGAATTGGGTCAAAATAACCTGAATTTCTAGAAGAAAGTAATGGCAAGAGAGTTCTCAGATGCATCATGTTGTTATCACTTCAGGGATTTATACTGTTGAATCTCAACTAATTGTTTCTCCACCCACTGAGCTCTAATGCCAATCAGTAGCCACCCATTAGAGGTGTATATATTTATGGCATTAATACAACTGGTTTGAAATGCTACGTAAGTTGATTAGCTCTGCAGCTTCCCATTTCCAAGCCAAAATAGCAATTAGGTGTATTTTAGAAGCACATGTTTTAGCTGTTTGTGGCTGAGTAAGTGAATGTCTAATAAGGTCTCAAGTTTCAGTGTGGAAGCCTCATTAGCGAAGATAGGAAAAATCTATCTAGATGTTAAAGTTTTCAGAATTCAATTATTTTGGTTTCATCACTTGAACTCTCAGGATCTGATAATTACCATTTGGGCAGATCCTGTCACACAGGCCTGAAATCACTTTAGATGTGCAGGGCTTAGTCAGTTTGACATAGGACCATTTTTAGTTCCTTGGTCCAGATTGGTGGAAGTTACTGCAGCGTGGCCTCATCACAGTGCTATGTTTTTTCAGGTCACCCAGTTCTGTAAATTTATTTCTTAATTTATTTGCATAGGATAAACTAAGGTGTATGTTAAGTGCCTGGGGTGATTATCTGACTTCTATTTTTATGAATTTCAAAGATCTAAACTTCAATGACTTGGTTAAATCTTCACTAATTAGCTGAAGTTCAGTTATTGTATGTATTTCTCTAGCAATTAGTAGATGTACATCGGTGCCAGTGTCAAAAACTGGATAGAAGCCAGTCCAGGGCTCATTATCTCACTAGAAATCCTTGGTTGCTAATCAACGTTCGATAAAGATTAGACAGTTCCCTGCTGGCGCTTGGCTATTAAATTCCATTTATACTGTTGCCCCATAAATACTATAAATTCTCTTTCATTAGCAGAGTGTTCACAAAGTCCTTTGAAAATAGAAGTTTCATTTGAGGATGACTGAACAAAATGGAATCTAATTAGACTAGAAGACCCCAAACCACCATAATTTCTCACAGTGTAATAATGCCAAAGTAATGCTTTTGAAGCTGTTCTGCTACAGTATTTCCAAATAAATGTGTCCTTAAATTAGGTGGGTTTATCAAGCTGGGACACATGATAGTTCTCTTCTAAAGGACGAAGATTTATAGAGGTCTATGAAGAAATCTGGGATTTTGTAAGTTAAATTGCACCCGTGGTGTATTGCTGCCTTTGAAACAACTATTCCACTTTTCGTCAGTTTTAGAAGAAAAGCAGATTTCTAGAGAAAGTGCTGCTCTTCAGTTTTCACATGGAGAAACTGGAGGGACACAGGATGTTTCTGTAGCATCTGTAGGCTTCATTATTGTGAATGTATTGCATGTGGACTGATAAGATCTCCTGATACTACTTCTGTCTTAACTGTTGTATAAGCTCGGGAAGGATGAAAATTTTAACTTTTTCCTTCTTTTCAATATATGTAAAGACAAGCTCGAAGAAACTTCTGCTAAAGAAGGTGTCCATGTTTCTGAAGTGGTTAGACTCTGGGTTAAATCAGATGCTATTCCACTGTGTCAGTCTTTGTGAGCATTTATCTGAACCATAGCTTCCTGGAGGATTTGAAAGAATTTTTGGAGATCAGACATAACTGAGCATATTTCCTTGGTATGCACAACAGTGGGAATGCTGAATCTTATTGGCACCTATTTGTTATTGATAATCAGACAAGTGGTGCTGATATCTTAATCTCTGCAGAACAAATAGATTTCTGCTAATGATGTTAATATTTTGTTTATTTTCCTCTTTTGCTTTTCTACTCTCTTCTTTGCCTACTCACCCATCCATCCTTGGGTCCCCTTTCTGCAGTCTGGCCCTCGGGAGATTTAGAATTGTTGAAAAAGTACCTGATCTCAGTGCAAACAAATTTGAGTGCAGAAGAACGTTTGACAGCCATGCCGCTGAAACTTAATTTTAATTTTACTGAGGGAAATATTTGTTTGTTCTTCATGAAGACATTAGTTAGTGTACTGATAAATCTGTTGGCACTCACCAGGTGATGTGCGTAATATCAGAACTGTCGTGGGAAATTACAGATCTCTACTGCAGGCCACAGAGAACGAATAGCCCCGTGAGCATAAATATTGCTGCCTACACCCTGCATCCAGGTGACACATTCCTTCACTAGTTCCTGTGCTGACCCATAGGATTGATCTTGTTCCTTCATAATAGCAACCTTGAAACAAACAATCACTGCGCTTGCATCCATCTTCGGGAAGGCTGTGCAGCGCTGCTGAAAGGAGAAAGTAATTTGAGTGCAGAACCACAGAGCTACTGAGGGGCAAAATTTCTTTACTTAGAAGTAGAATTCTCAGCTCAATTTTTCATATTTGGACAGGAAAAATAGGAGAAAAAAAGATAGAATCTAGCCTTAAGATAAATTATAGGACATAAATGCTACAGTTTTCTATCACTTGGATATTTAGAAAGATCAAAGAACTGCTAATTTAAAAGTTAAGTGTGCAGTTGCAACATGCAAGAGGTGATAATTATGCATTTAAACACATTTACATAACTAGAGGAGCCACTAAAGATTGGCTACACAATTGAGTTACTGTAGCTTAATGAGTTACCGCATGACAACCGAGTAACAGGTGAAGCACATGAATTCTTTCAGCCTGTTCCAAATAGGGACTCAAAAGAATTAACTGAAGTGTCTTCCACCAAGGTTTACTCTGATTTTTCTTACATTTGTTATTGTCTAGGTGTAAGTATTTGGTAATGATAGTGTAGATGTGTGTGGTGTAGTACATATTTGAAGCATACTGAATAGCTAAATCGCAGTAAATTGATTCTGTCTCTGAGTTCAGAGGAATAGGATTTTTCTCCAACGTTTCTGGAATGAATCAATTCCGTCAGTATGACTTTGTCTTTGACAAGACTTGTAAAATCTGTGGGTATGCCATTCAATTTCTTCAACAACTAAAACTATGTCCCTGAAACTTTCTGATTATTCAACTCTGTTCTGCTCTATTTAGTTTTGTTCTTTAGGAAACACTGTTTTCTAATCCCCACCCACCTGCCTTGCTCACTCCTTCATGCTCATGTCTACACAAGAGACCGGTGGTGAGTTTTTAGATTCAGAAGACCAGAAACTATAGGAATAGGACTGAAAAAAATTATACCCTTCCACTACTCTGAGTCCACCATCAGCAAATTTGC
>VWZY01013055.1:894915-930688 GCA_013399075.1 Chloroceryle aenea | reverse complement strand
CATGGCCCTTAGTGCCATGATATAGTAATTGGAAGTTGGATCAGGGGTTGGACTCGATGATCTTGGAGGTCTTTTCCAACCCAATCTATTCTATGATTCTACTCCCTGTTTCACTAAGTCACATCCTAATGAGGAAGCCCTGTTGTTGGGATCTCTGTATCAGTACAGGCTGCCATCTTCAATTGCAAGGAATGGAGAAGCAAGGAGAAAATCAAATATCCGTGTGTCTGAGGTTTTTTTGTACATAACTTCCCACACTTCTGAGCTGAACTCTGGGCAAGCAATTCAACTGGAGGAGCTGTTTAACTGGTGACATCTCAGATGGTGATGTGTCAAACTTTTAGTAAAAGCTGTTATGGGAAGAAACTGATCATTCCCAACAACTCAAATCACAGCTGATTAAACCTAAGCAGCCTCTTAGACTTGAACAGTGTCAGATTCTCAGCAATGCAGCTGAATCTTTCAGCGTGTTCTATAAACTATGCAGGACGAGCTTCCTTCAGTGTTTATATAATTCACAGATTTCCTGTAAGGCTTAGAAGTACAAAATAAGTAATCTTGAGTAGCTCCCGAGCCATTCCAATGCATTTTCCCTTTTGCTCTGGGTTACCCAATGAGTTGTGCTGTTGGAATAAGTCTGATGAGTAACCTGAATCCTTGCTGATCGAGAAGGTGAGTCAGCCGAGGCTGCTGAGACTGATGTTGCTTGGTCAGTCTGGGACACAACTGCAGGTACGGTGGATCCCTTCTGCTATTTCATCTCCTCCCTGTGAACTCTTGTTGAAGGTCCCTCTGAGCAAGTGTCTTGTGACTTTTGACAGTGAAGGTCATTCTATGCAGCTTTATGCATATATGTATGTATTTATGCATTACATGCAGCACCTTGTTCGTTTGTGTCCATTCCTCCTCTCCCCCCTGCAGACGATTCAGGCTTGATCTCAGCAGCCCATTTCTAGGGCGTGGTGTACTCTAGGGCACATAGAAGCAGGAAACCAGACTGGAATATTTCATCAGTACTTTTATAACAACTCCATAGTCACTAGAAATTATGCTGCCTCTGACAGCAGACTAAAATTCAGTTATCAAAGGGGCAAAGAAAGCTCCATGAGCAATGGAAGATCTCAAACATTCCCTTGGGTTGTGATGGGCACATTTATTGCTTCATTTCTTTGTAAAAGTTCTTGTGAAGGTGGCTACAAATTCTGCAAAGTGCTAGTAAGGAAGTAGAGTTCCTGCTGTGTGCAAACGGCCTCATTTTTCAGCTGTGCAGCCATTTTTCCCACTGAAATGCAGGAGCTAATATTATTTTGTAAACTCGACCACATCCTCATATATAAATCAGTGGTATATATCTTGGAACCAGTGAGGCCAGGGAAAGAAACAGCAGAAGGTGATCCAGATCCTAAGCTAAAGGAAGACAAAGGGGTGTCTGCACAGCACAAAGCAGATACCTGCATTACCACCAGGGAGCTGCAAAGCTTGATTTGAGAAGCGCTGCTCAGCAAAGTCCTCAACAAGGCTATTTAGCTCCTGTGGAGAGCTGCACTAATACGATTATGTGACTTCTGCTGTGCAGGATTTCTTGCTCAAAGGTATCTAAAATCTTTACACAGGATTAGATCATATGGCATAGAAACACTGTTAAGGAATTGCCTGACTGCATCTGAGGATATGAAAAGGAGGTCGGTGTCCTTGAGTGATTTGTAGAGCTCCAAGGAGAGAGATGAAGTAGTAACAAAGGAGTGTATGCAGTATAGGCATCCAGCTTTGGACTGATCCACTGAAATAAATACAGATTTTGCTATTGAATTTGCTAGCAGCCACCAACAAAAAAAGGTTCTCTTGCTCTATATGTTATGGTATATCCTATAAAAATAAAGCCTGTTTTTATCATTGTAACTGGCATGTTAACACCTTAACTGCCTTCAAAATCTTCAATGCTGTTTTATTTGGTAAGCTTGTGCCCACCTGGACTTGGAATTTTTATACCAAAGTACCTGCTGCCTTTCATTTATCACCTTTGTGGTTTCACAGAATGATTAATCACAAAATTATCCTGTCCTGTACAAACCCCATAATCTGTAATGATAGTGTCGGAAATGAGTGGCAGTTTGTGAAAAGTAGAACATGCTGAAGGGATGTCTCTACTTGTTTACAACGGAATATGTGGTGGGAGGTTGTGCATAGCAAATGATAATTGACGTATGGAACAGTCATCTGCCAGGTCTAGAAATAAGCCTGTGTCTTCTCCGTATTCAGGCAAAGCTGATGATATCACCCTTTCCAAAGTCTGTTGTAAGTCTTTCTCATTCTGTAGGGACAGAGGTCACTCCGTTTCAGTGAAAGCCTTGAAAATCCACAGTGGCTTCTTTCATTAGGAACACCACAGTATTGTGGCGTAGTTGAATTCCCTGCCTCTCAATGTAGAGAAGTTGCTCTATATTGAGTTATGTCTAGAATTCTGGTAGTGACAAATAATGACTTGGATTCTGAGCACAGTCTCTCTGCTCGAGATTTCCTCTACATGTTATGTCCAACTGACAGATGAACACAGTACAATGTTAATGATTTTCCTTTTCTATGGAATGCAGATCATTTGCATTGCTATATTTGTAGCTGCATATAACAGTGTAGCATATCACAATGACCTATACAAATTTTATAAAGAACTGTAAAAGTATTAATTGAATAAAAAAAATTGTGAAGTCTGGAATAGGTCCATACACCGACAAGCATGGAGTGTGGTGGGGGTTGGACTGGATGACCTCTAGAGGTCCCGTCCAACCCCAACACTTCCATGTTTCTGTGTTAAATGGGCACAAGTGTATGGATAGTGACTTGGAGGGGGGTGGGGTAAGCAAACACCCAGGCTATCCAGCATATTCTGTTTCTATAGGTGCACTGGGGTCCTAATGGTCAGAACTGAGCAGTTGAAGACAAAGGAGTGTCAAACAAAGGCTTTATTGGGCTTTCACAGCATCAGGCTTGCTTTCTGCCTAGGAAGGATCTCTGCATGGGTGTTCTGTGTGGTATCACAGGATGATCACTCTAAGTGCAATCATGTATCAATCACAGTTCTGGTATTACCGGTTTTCCACAGGTTCTTCAGCGACTTGACGAGGAAGATATGGTACAGCCCTGTACTATCTCTGGGCTTTTTCTCTTGCCTTGTGGTTATGCCATTTTGCTTCTAGGTTCTGCTCAGACTCATATGCTAACTTTACTTCCATTTGCTTCAACAGGAAAGCTAATGGTAATAATGCTAAGAACATATGTAGGCCTTGACAGGATATTATTCTATGTATGCCCGGGATGAAGTGAAAATAAGTTCAGGCTTTCAGCATGTTAATTTTACGTGGTGTTTGTGCAAGCTAACAAATTCTGACTTCAGTTTCCCCTTCTCAGACTTGCAAGCAATTAAAATAGTGGCAGACATCACTTCACTACATGGGTAATGAGACCAAATCAGGTCATAAGTCATTTGAGAGTACACTGATATATATGATTAGTCACGTGTGAACTAATGCTTCACAAATTTATGAAGCAGTTTGGCAATACCTAGAGGGCAGCCACATCCAGCGCATTGACTCTGGTAGAGGATCTCTAAGCAGTTACAAAGCCACAGCATCTCTTTTATCCAGTAATTAAATTAGAATCCTCCAGAATAAGATTGGTACAAGGATTTAAAATCTGTAGTCAGCCTACAAATACAAGTGGTGTCCTTAGCTGGTTTGCTGACTGCAGAATATAATAATTTATTTTTTTCTCATTTAGGGGTTGTTGTTTTTTTACTTTTTGGAGTTCTCTGGAAGCAGGAGGATTTCTGCTTTTTTCATATTCAGATTTTGAGTCTTGGAGGATTTTAGCAATTCTATAGGAGTAATGTGTAAAAAAAAGCATTAGTGAAAATAATTTCTTGTTTTTCAAGAAAAATGCCCTTGCTTGGTTTAAAGACACTGCTTTTCTCACAGCCTGGGAGATGTTGATCACTTTTACATTGCACCATTACGATGTCATCCAGAGAGACAGCAAATATTGCGGATTAATGCTGCCAAAATTGAAGTAATTACTCTCTGAAAGTGACAGGCATGTTATTAAGGCCATATGGCATTATATGTGGTTGGTATAATAACTAATCGGAAACAGCAGTATTTCTAGAACATGAATGTTTGGCAACATATACTTGACTAAAAGTCTTACTATTGTAAATATCTGCATTTTTTGCCAGGAAACCAAGGAAACCACCTATCTGAAGGAGGGAAATTGCATCTCCTTTCTAGGAACAGAAAACATTTGTGACACTTGCCATCTCTTTTCTGGTCAGCTAGGACTAAGAATGGTGATTATACCCCATAGAGGCAGGCTGTTTAAATCTTTCTGTAAGGTTTTTTTGGTTTGGTTGCAGTGTGAGAGCAAACAGTGTGATACAAAACTCCCTCTTACTGACCTTCGCAGAAACCGCGGAGACCTCTATGGTCCTGGGCAGCGTGGTGAGCTGGGAGGACAGGGCAAGTTTCTCGTGTAAGCCTTGGCTGCAGTACGGTTGATTTTCTGACCTGGCTCTTAGCACCTGTGGAATAAATAAAAATAACAGTAGTGAGCTTTACTCGTTTTGGTGGGTCTTGCACTGCTTTAAATCGAGTGCTGATTGAGAGAATTTTGTTAGTGCTGTAATGATAGAAATGCAGTGGGACTGCAATTTCCCCAGTCTCTGCAGGAAGTCTGACCTTATAATGATAGACAAACTAAACATAGAAAAGGAAAGCTGAGTTAACTGCCAGTGAATAGAGCAGCCTTGCACATGGGGGGGGGCACAGCACACTGCTCCTGAAGATGGTTCTCAAAATTAAATTTCTCATCTCGTCCTCCTCATTTGCATGTAAGACAGCAGAAAGATGGAAATCTCAGGCCTGGATTTTTTTATTTTCCCATCCCTTATATCTGACTGTAATCAAGGCAAGGTATCTTCTGTTTCAGTCTAGGTCGGTGAGTGAAAAAGAATGCCTGTGCCCATGTCAGACTGAGCATCTGAGCTGACACTTTTCCACTTGTAAAATAGGGCTTTTTATTTAGCCTGGGAGCTGTGAGGATCATCTGACCACCTTTTGTAGAGCACAGAAGAGCTAATGGGAGTTAAACATTTGATATTCACAATATCCGTCACTTCCTAAATTATGTTACTCTTCAGCCCTAGAAATTGGTTAGACTTGTGAAAAGAAAATAAATATTTCTAATAATATTCTTCTCCACTTGTACTTGAATTCAATTTACTAAGCTGTCACGTACCTGACTATGCCTTCTCAGGGCTTCAAGGTATTTTATTGTTCTCTTGGCAATGCCACAATTAAAGCCCTCTGATACTTTCTTCATAAGTACCTTATGCCACTGATACTTCACGTGTTTCACTTAGAGAATATGTAATCACACTTCTAAGATGTATTTTTCTGGCACCCTTTCAACTCATTTGTAGTCACTTAAAATACCAAATGTTCTATTTTTTAATACAAGAAAATTGAGACAAAATATCTATCATGTGAAAGAGATCACAGAAACACAAATTCATACATGCTATTGCTCTGTAATTTGAGTGTAGTTAGTCAGAAATTTAAACAATCCATGGCAGCTCAGAAAGTAATATTAGTGAGGGGAAATACAGAGAGACAGCTTGCTTTGTTTTTATTGAACTTGAAGCCAACAGATTATCATTTTACTCCTATTTGCATGTTCTGAGAAGCAAAATTGTCCCTCATCTGGGTGGTTGTATCCTGACTGCATCCACTTGGAATCCATCATGGTGATGTGTTGCTCAGAACCGAGACAGAGAATGGCAGTTCCTCTGCTCTTGAGGGGTCAGAGAGGGTAAGGAAATCTTCCATTGAAAGTCTCTGCTCTGGTAGGACTTTCAGTCCAATATGTAATGAGTAATGCTGCTGTTCCACTTCAGCAGGCTGTCGAGTTAAATATGTTTCTGGAATGATGCTTCTGGCATAGCCTGCTTAATGCATATGCAGTGCATGTATTCAAGTAAAATAAAAATGAAATAAAATGTGCAGTGAGTGTGAGCTGGAAAACCTTATGCCATTTTTATGACTAACGTTGATGAGCTTGGGTGTTAATCTGTATTTCCCTAGAGCAGGAGGAGAGGCCTCTGATGTTTAGAGTTGTAGTACTAGTACAGCCAGGGTTCCTCGAGACCTAAACCAGAAAATATAAGACTACACGCCTACCCTCTTGGGAATAAAAGGCAGAGTGACAGATGGGCTGTAATTGCTCCAGCCTAAGGACAAAGGAAGGACATATTATGGTCTTCTTGCTAATGCAGGCGTCTCTGTGGAAGTAAATGGTAAAACTTACATTATAAGCTATATGACAAGGAGCCTGAACTGAGATCCGGAAACACTCAAGTGAAGTCAAAATCTCCACTTACGATTTTTGGACCTGTTTTTTTTGCATGTGTGTTGCTGTTTGTTCTAGCTTATAGCAACTGGGGACCAGAGGCTGATAGAGATGTGGTTTTGCAACAGATATACGGGCCTCCCTCTGGTCAGTGAAATGGACTGTTGACTCCCTAGGAGCTTACACAAGCTACAAATATGGGAAAGCTCTTCCTATATAACACTGTTTTTCCTTGTCTGTATTAAAGGCTTTTACTGAGCACCTCTTCCTGTTGAAACTGAGGCTAATCCCTATCTGATGTAAGATCCTAGGTTTCTATTTCAGAGAGATAACTGCTGTGCAGCAGCAACCCCCTCTTCCATTTAGACAGGTATGAAAAATGCTTGAATGAGGCAGAGCAGCTTCTGTTTACTGTTTAGCAGGTGAATACTTTGTGTGCTGGAGGGCATGATGAAGCAGGGCGGGGAACAGAAAACAAGATTGGAAGACCAAGGACATCTGCTGCTTAAAGACAAATCTGGTGTAATTGGAGTAACTGAAATGTGGCCAGTTCAGGAAATAGGCTGTAATATTGCATTACCCAGATACAGAGTTTAAGGACAGGCAATTCTCTCTGAGAAAGGAGAAGGAGATATGACAGTATAAATGAGGATGGATGTTATGCTGAAAACAGAGTAACATTCACAAGGATTGCAACTTAGAGACACCTTGAACTTGAGGCTAAAGACTGAAATGGTAAAACAATTATAATTGAAAACAATTACTGATCTCCCAGGGCTAGGTGAAAAGACAGATCAGGAAATATTTATGCAGATGGAGAACTGTACTTGGGCTAGGACATTGATCATACATAACTGCAATTACTCTGACATTGACTGGAATGAGAATTACAGAGGGGCTTAGGAAGCTGAAGCTGTGTTTATTGACAGATTTTCTTTATCCTGAAGCTTGACAACCAACAAGATTAGATGCCGTTTGTTAAAAGGTTACAATGGTTAAGTGAGGGGATGCATCTGCCAATGGCAGTGCTCAGGTTGGAATGATGCAAGCTAAAAGTTATGAAGGAAATTAATGTTGAGTGTACTCTTGATTTCCAGATGTGGGTAGCTCCATGTTCTACGGTCTCCTGGAGACATAACTTTTGGGTGAGTTGTAGGGGATATCATTTTATCAGATGACATAGTAGTAATTTTTGAGGCTGGCCTGACCTAGGTTTGAAATTATTAAATGTCCAACCTTAATGAGATTTGGTTTCCTTTGTCTTAAACTTTTAAGAATATATACTTCCTGTAAACATAATTTCTGACTAGGATCAAGGAAGGAGATGATAAGTATCTGGCCAGAATGGCAAAGGCTTAGCTTTTGTAAAGGGCAAATGAAAAAGGAGAATTGTGCTTGTTAATTGGGGAATAGATTGCAAAGTATTGGAAAATTATGGGCCTGGATCACAATTTAAATCAGTTTTGAGTAGAGAAAATGAAAGTGTTTTTTAAAGGAAAATGCAAAGTAGTCAAGGGAAGGCCTTGTGAAGAAGTAGCTCCTTCAAATGAAGAAATATGGAGGTTAAATAAACAGGATTTACTTTGTGATGTATGTTACTCCAGTTACAGTCATCACATCCAACAAAAATACAAATTCTCAAGCTTATCATTAGTAATGTATACTGTATATATGCAGATTAGTTTGCAGTCAAGCAGCAGTGCACAATGGCTTTTTGGTCCTTTTCATTTTGCCAGCTAGTCATACTATGGCCACATGCTTCCATTCAGGTGATGCACACTGATATGCTCTGCGTTGACATATATTTTTAGTTCATTAAAGGCTGCATTTAATGTACATGTTATGGCAGAAATAGAAGTTGCCACTCGCCTTAGTGATAGATTGCAGTAGCTACCCAATTGCAAGAGCAATCTTTTTCACGTCAGTGGAATCTCTCAAAAGTTGGTTCCTCGAAAAACCTTTCAGTGCCACTTACTATCTAACACATTTGAAGGCACTGACTGTCTCTACAGACATTGCTGGACTGTGGCCAAAGAATTTAATTGCCCCCTAAGATAGAGAGGTCCTTAGTTATATAATCTGTCCTGCAGAAGTCTTTTAAAATCCACAGATAATGTACAGAAAGACCCATGCCTTTTCTTACATTGTCATGCCATTGTTGACTAACTGATGGTGGGTATTTGTAATGATGTAATGAATTTTTGATGTAAAAAATGTTTCTCATGGGAGCTTCTGTGAGCTGTTTGCCAGAAATGTTCATCATTACTTTTGAAATGTTAACTCTTTTGAATGGACAAAGGGGGACTGTTATATTCTCATTCTATCAGATTCTCAGTTGGTAAAAATCAGCATCTATCTTTTTGGATCGAGATTAATGGAGCAGCATCAATTATACCACCCATGGATCTGTCATAATAATTTATTAAATTTATAACTCTTATTTCTAGAATAAATATCTTTTGAAATGTGATTATCAATAATACTTTTTAATAGCCACACCAAGTACGTTGTATCTTTCAGTAGTCCTGCCTGGATATTCCCTTTGTAGGATATTTTTAGTGCATGAGCAAAGTGAGGGAAATAAACTGTTTAAAAAGAAATGTTATGCATATGCCCTTTGCAGACGAGAGAGTAAGAGTTTCACTCATAGGCACACAATTCCTGCTGTGTCTCTCCGAAGGTAAATTCAGGAGGGATGTGAGTAGGGTGAAAGGGTTGACCAAGACTGAGGCAGAAGAGGGTTTACAGAACATACCCAAGATAAGCTTTAAGGATGGCACGATAATTGATGTGATCTATATATAAAGTTGCGGGCGGGGGGGTGGAGAGAGGACACAACACAAAGGGGCAATGGTATGGAGGAGTGTTGCTAAGCTGCGTGTGTAGAGTCACGGCACCAGAACACAAATATTGTGCATTTCACTGTGGAGGTGCCTGGGTGAAAAGTGGTCCCTTCTGCATATTCCAATTCTTTCTAATGTACAAGCTTTCGAGCATATTTTCACAAATAACATTAACATACAGCTGCTGAATGACAGCTAGAAATGTGGTGTTCTTTCTGCAATATGCAGATGTGATTAGTGCTAAAAATAATAACTACCTGAAAGCTCTGGGAGCTGTGTATCTTGCCAATAATTTGTCTTTCTTTTAGACACCAAAGAAATAGTAAAAACTAGTTACAGAAACAAGAAAAAGAGCTTAGCTATATTCCTTCTGTTATCTGCAATGTAATTTTATTCGCTTAGCTGTAGCAAGCTGTTTTCTGAATTCCAACCTTCCCCCCCCCGCCCCAAGCCTTGCCTGCATTCGAGCACATTTGTTGGGCTTTCTTATGTATGCGAAGGGACTTACCGCCACCTCCTGGCAGCGACGGGCAATAACAAAATACCTCCCACCTGTGAGCTGCACAATCGCCCCACGCCCTGGAAGCAGGGAATTTCAGTGGGGATCCCAGGGATTTGGTGCAAGCCATCCTGGTATGTTTATTATATCAGTTGTTTATCTGACCATTCGAATTAAAAGGGAACACTTAACTCATCGCAGGTGACAGCCTGGTCCAGCGGGTCCTGACTGGTGTGACACTTGTACACAGCTCCATCATCAGTGGAATACGTGAGCAGAGACAAGTCAATTATTTGTGCTACAGAAAGAGGACAATTTAAGCATTCTTTCATTAGACAATGTCTTGCATTTCTTCAACAGTACCCCTTACAGATCAACAATACCCCTTAGTGTTACAGATCAAAGTTCTCACTGTACTATATAATTCTTGCTTCCTGAAGTAATCATTTCAGCACAGACCACTCAAGAGCTTAAAAATCAGTTGAGGTGAATGGCTAAAGGCACAGCTGAATGTCATCCATTCCTCTGTCCTGGTTTCATCTGGGGCAGAGTTCATTTTCTTCCCTGTAGCCAGTACCGTGCTGTCTTTTGGATTTATTATGAGAATAATGTGGTGCTTATTTGCTGGCTGGGGTTAAACCACAACATCTCAACCAGTCATATATTTCCAGTAAATGTCTTATGTTTTATTTACTGCTTAAATAATATTCTTGTGACTGCATGTAAAGGGGGACAAAACTATCACCTCTTATTTATTTGAACAATCATTTCTATAAGGCATTAATGTCTCCCTTAAGTATTTAATCTTTGGTATGATTACATCTTTTGTGATCTTTCTTCAACAGAAAATTCTGGCTTTTATGCAGCCAGATTAATATTTATCCAAATACTAGTTTGGAATGATCATCTCCTAGTTTTCATCTTTCAAAACCTTGCCTTCATTGTGACCTCTGAGTTTTTTGGCAGAAGTAATTAAAAACCTCACTTAAGTATAGCCACCTTTGGAGAGAATCTACCAGCTACTAAAATATACAGGTTGATTTTCTAAACAGTAGTTCACATTGTATATGGTGGTGTCTGGAAAAGACTACTAAGGAAGGAGGCAAATCTAGAAAGTATCCTTACAGCATTTTGAGAGTTTGGCTTGAGTTTTATAGGAAAAGAATCCTTAAAGAATGAGAGCCGAGGTCTGCAGCCATGCACAGCATTTGCCTTAATGTTAAGACTCTTTAGGCTTGTTCGCATCCTTTCTGTGCTTTAATTCCACAACACACTCAACAGACTCTGCATTCAAGAAAAATTTTGGCCAGAAGTTGACACTTCTTAACAAGAAGACTAGGAACAACAATCTTATTTTTCATTATTCTTAGTTTCCATTTGCATTTATAGTGAAGTGCAATAGTCTTTTATTCCCCACTGTGTAGTCCGAGACTTTTGGGATAAAGGACTGTGTTGAATGGTTTTCATGCTCTTCTTAAAGAGCAGAGAGTAATTTATGATGTTCCTTCTCATCCTCAGTAGGCCTCTGCTCATCACATTAGCTGTTTCTAGAAAACAAATGGTCTTGGAGCATTTTGTTATGCCCTGAAGATGCACATGCTTGTATCATATGTATTAACCAAATGTTCCATAGTGCAGGAAAAAACAAACGCAGCAGAACAGTTAATTGTAAAAAGCCTATCACCAGGAAATAATTTAGAAGAAATCAAATCTGACCTTGGTAAATTTGTTGTGGGTTGTGCTTTTTTTTTTTTAATTATCTTCACTAGCTATACAAGATGAATGCAGATTAAGATTTTTGACCTGTCATTGATTTAAAGCCTGAGGATGGCAGACAGCAAAGCAGGAATGGTAGCAGATTTAATCACGGATTTTGCCTGCATTCAGCAGACTGGCAGGGCATTCATTTCAGAGACTCATAAGATTATTCTTCCCCCCTGTGAAATCCTCTTGCTGCTTTCTGGTTCACTGACTGCATCTGAAGATGCTTTCTGATCTGATGTGGTGCCATTAACAAAGAAGTTCTCTCTGGACCTCATCAGTGATAGAAATTCCAAAAAATTTCACTTCTAACCTCGTGACTAGTTTTTCAGCACACATGAAGAAACCTTGCTGAGCTGAGCATCAGTGAAAGATTACACTTGTTTTCCTGTTTTCTTAAACAGCACCCTTCTTTTCTGTTAGTCAGAGGATGAAACCAGTGAAGACAGCAATATTTTTCATCCTAACTGCTTTCATCCTTCAGATTTTCTGTCAAGAGCATACTTTTCTAAATCTCTCAACAGTATAGGGCCATCATGTATAGTAGGCTCCACAGCATTCCCTTTGAGTGAAAAAAAAAATCGTTGTTTTTATCTTTTCCCAGGGTTCTTCACCTAGCTGAACCCCCTCACCTCTCTTCAGCTTACCCTCCCTTCCCTTGAGGTTTAAAACTGAACACCAATGATCACTATGCAAAAGGTGATGAATGTTAACAGACAGTTTTCACTCTGCCTTTGATGGAGGCATAAGCAGAGGTGACATCTGCTCATTGTCCATTTCATCACAAAGTCAGCCCCAGTTTACCAAACAGCATTCAAGAGTGGGATAAAGTGAGCCCCCCACTTTACTGTGAAGCAGATGAGAAGTGTTGGTGTGAGCTGTTTGCTCAGATGCAGGCCCTGAGCTGCAGTAGGGAGGCAATTGTAAGCCCTGGGAACAGTAACAACCTTATCTGCTAGCAGTCATCTTCACAGTAATTGTAGTGCTTATGGCTGCACCCCTCAAGTGGCCACCAGAACATCTTTTCTTAGTTGTGTTTGTGTCCAGAGCTCCAGAAAGGTGAGTACCAGATTTTACAAAAGTACCTCAGGGTGAAGGTACCCCTGTGGAGCAGGCCATACAACAGCTCGTTCCTACTGCCTGCTTCCCCCAGCCCTCACTCCGTGCTTTCCTCTGTCACCTTGTACTGATTCACTGAACCTTGCTGTGAGCCGATTGAGCTTGCTAACTGAGCAGGAAACACCAGCGGAAGAATGAATAGATTTCTGCTGAGTTAGCAAGTTGAACCAGCTCACAGAAAAGTCAGATGAGTGCCAAAACTGGCAGAGGACTGGACTAGAACCGTGCAGCTGGACCTCTTCTTTTTGGCTGCAGCAGTGGTTCTCCATGCACACTGTGTACCCCCGCTCTCAGGCAGCCAACCCATTACATCGAAGCATACATTAACCGCTTTGCCAAGCGGCATCTAGAATCAAAGGGATTTTCAGGGAGCTAAATTAAATGAAGGGAAATCTGTTGTTTTCTCTAACAGTTTCATCTAGGGAAAGCCTAAACAAGAGCTAAAGATTTCGGTGTTGCAGGACATGTCAATCACATGGGTGGATGCCAACCTATCTCTTCTCACTGTTAGAAAGTGATGATGTTTTGTGGTTCTGCAAAGACAGTTATTTATTAAAAATCTCTTCCTTATAAGAGAGAAGACTGAAAAAACTATAGATAGAAAATAAATTTATTATTTTACAATCTGGCATATTTTCATCTTTGTTCTACAGCATCCCGTATGAAATCATATTGTTGCACTTCCTACAGGACCAAAATGTCTGTAAACAGGGTGATCCGAATGCAGGGAACCAAATTCTCCCTCCCCTCCCTTATACTGACTATACTTTCACTGTTTTCAGTGGAGATGCATTTTAAAAAGAATTAGCTAAAAGCTTTTTAGGTACTGTCGATGGGATTTATCTGGATTAGCTATTGATCCTGTAGTGGTGATTTTAATTTCAATATCAAATGATCATTCTTCCTGCGAGGAAGTTTCTTAAACAGGAAAAATTGCATCCTGACATGGCTTTGCAAAGCAATTCTCTCTTACAGCATTTTCAATCAGGAGATAAACTAACGTCTCTGTCTTCCCTTTGGCAGTCCCATGCTCTTTGTTGTTTCGTGTAAAAGGGGGTGAAGAATCAGGTGATTAAAACATAACATCCCCTTTTAACTCTGCTCTTTCTGAGACTTTTGCCTTTCTCATTTTTTTTATTGCAAGAGCTGTGAACTGTGACTGGTAAGAGAGAAAGAATAGATTGTGCACTTAGCCTTACGTCTGACTTAGTTCATCTTCCAAAATGCAATTTATTCCGAGTGCTAACTGTGGGGAGTTTAATGGAACGCAGGGTTAAGGTAAGAAACTGGAAACAAATGCTCTTTATCTAAAGGTCAATCAATAACTGAACAGTTTGACAGTCCCAAACCTCTGCCACTTTAATGTAATTGGAGTGTATGGAAAAGTCATTACATTTCAGCACCTACTAGCATCAACTTCCATTATTGGGGATACTACTCTGAATCCATTCAAGTCATGCTGCTGCAATAATGTGAAAGGAGTGGGAGTAGAGGCTTGTGCTGGCTTTTAAATCTGTTCTGAGAGATTTTTCAGTTTTGCCTGGATTGTAGTTTACTGTCTATATTGGTTTTGGGATGCACATGGAACTTCTCAGTATGTTTGAAGATTTTTATGGGCTAGTTGATCTAAAACTAGTGAGGCTGTTCATGTTTGAAGCCAGTCATAGGGAGCCTCTATAGCAGTCCATCATCTGTGGCTTCTCCAGATGAGGTGTGGGGAGGAAGGGAAGGTAATATTACTAGAGCAATATTATGTAACAAGTCATGTGAATCATGTAATGTGCAAAAAGATACAAACAGTGAAATTAACTTTTAATAATGACCCTTAATAGTGATCATTCAGTTGTATCAATCAAATATTGCTTTCTGAAAACAATTTCCTGTGACTACTGGCATGTTTGCTTCTTACTTATTAGTATAAGTGGGAAAAATCATTTTGGGAGAGAGACTGGGAGATATTCCCTTCATTTCCTCAGGCTTTCAGGGATAAGAAACAATTTCACATCTGTGTGTCATTCAACTGCAGTGAAGAATATCACCAGGACCAGCTGAAGGCAGTCATTGCAGGGTCTGTTGAATCTCTACATGGAAGAGCTGAGATCTGTATGTCTCTGTTTAGGCAAGCTGTGTGCATAGCTATATGGGTTATTCTTTTGAAATGTCCTACTGACAAAAACAGTCAATTAATCCCAGTGGCACTGACTGAATATTTACTTTTTTTTTCTCTTTTTAGGGATCCCAACTATTCCAGACAGCATTGAGAACCTAGCCTAATATTCTTAATGCATTCTCCTTTCAGCTTTAGATGCAGAGAGCAGAATTGTGAAGAGATAGTGACAATTTCAGTTTAACAGTTTTGGGTTTGGTTGTTTTTTGTGGGTTTTTTTTTGGTTTAATTCTGCATCCCCTGCCATTTGTCAAAATCTGGCAATGCAAATTTCAGATTCGCATCTCATATGGCATTGATTTGGAAGGGCCCACGTGCCCTTTTATGACTGTTATTGAACATGAATCCAGAAGTATGTTTTCAACTGTAACTAAAAACTTACACAGTTTTAACAGTTAGCTAGTACTAGACTATTTTGGGAGTAGAAAAACCCTTCTCAGACTGTGTGCTGATCACCAGCAGCTTTCTGGAAGCCATATGCAAGGTGGCTTGGCCCAGCAGAAGGATTTTCAGCCTGAAGAAAAGATGAATCTTATTCTCTCCTTCACTATCTTGAAATGGTAATTTACCTTCTCTCTGTATTGAAATTCTCCACATGCCATGAGGGATAAAGCTCTTTATCAGCCAGTAAATGCACAGGCTCTGGAGCTGTTAGGGATTGTTAATGTAGAGCTATGCTGAAATTGTGGCTTTAATTCCACTAACTGGAAATTGGGAAGTTCCCTGGAACCTTTATCAAAAAGAGACATGCTAAATAGGACTGTGGCTTTCTAAGTTGTGGCTACTTCTCGTAAAGTCTTTCCCCCTGTCTGCTTTTATTTCTGAAAAAGGCTGTTGAAACCAGCAGGGCTTTACTTACTGCTGCTAAATACAGATATTTCCTTGAGATTTAATGTATTGTACAATTTAATGAGTATCCATGAATAAAAATTATCTAACAATGAGTAACGAAGCTAAAAATATGTGATTTCCTATGCCTTTTATAAGTCTCAAAGAGATGAAAAAAAACAAAGGCAGATTCTAAACAGTGTTTGACTTTTTTTTTTTTTAATGGGGGAATGCGCCCAATCATAAGGAAGCTCATTTGATGGAGGGAAAAGCCCAGAGCTTCTCAGCAAATAGTTTTCTGGGGTATATGCAGAGAGGAGGGGCAGGGGGAACAGTTGCTGAATTTAAAGTAAGGATAGTTCAGTGGTCAGAGGAAGCCTTGGCTCCTATGAAACAGTTATTTCTGTGTTGCAAAAGAAACTTCTGATATAACACTGGGCATATTGCTTGCATGCAGATTTTCAAAGTACTTCAAAAGTGTTTGAAGGCCTAATCCATAAGAGTAACTTTAACAATGTTTAAGATTTGGGGACACCATGGAATTGATAAGGTTTTCTGCTATGGTTTCTCTTCCTTTCCTAATAATTCTCTTTGAGTTTCTTTGACACAGAACTCTGAACTAATGGTCCAGAGAATGGTACACACAAATGCTGGAAAGATTTTCCAAAGCTTGGGTATCAAATTGAAATCCTGACGTACATCTAATGCCTAATTATTTCAATTTCTGTCAATACTCTGCAGTTACTGATACTGGATGTTAGTTGCCATTTACTCACTTCAGCCACTCGTTACTTCAGCCTTCTTCTTCATCACTTTTCAATTGCCCTTGGATTTTTTTATCCTAAGCAATGTTTTGTAAGTTGCAATTTTTTCATAAGACTGTTTACCCCTTTTTCCAAATCATTGCTGAAGAAGTCTTGGCAGATCCCAAGTCAGATTTGAGAACTGTACTGCTGATCACACTCATCCTGTGTGAAAACTCCCATTCATCTCCCATCTTTCAACAATTTTAATGCCATTGTTTCAATTAGAATTAAATCTCTGAGATCTTGTTCTCATTTCCCATCTGTACAGCGGGGAAATAGTGCTTCCTACTTTCCAGAGATGCTGTGGACATGAATACATTTCAGTATTGTTGCAGGCTATTTAGAAACTGCAGTCAGAGTCCAGCAAGGGCTTGATCTCAAGCCAGAGCTTGCAATCACTCAGACTAGGAGCTGAGAGGCCTTCCTAGGTATGGTAATATAGGTAATATCCTAAGTGAACAAGGAAGGAAAATGTTTACTCCACTGCAGCAAACTGTCAAAGGTAGGTGTAACAGCATCATCTTTGGTAAGAGTAGTGTGGTCAAGAGGACTTGTAACAGAAGGAGAAATACGAGAGCACCAGTAAATACAGCCCTGTGGTGACTACCTGGTGGCAAAAAACTCAGCTGAGGTGCTTACTAGCTGCTAATGCTAGAGGAGTAAGGTGGTAAATAAGGATTGTTTGCTATAAGAAATAGTTGTGAAAACTCCAAAGATCCTGAACAGTTGGCAAACTTCTGTTCCTAACTTTGTAATTATCTTCTTTATAAAAATAAGTGAACAACAGCCATGGTCTAGACAGCATCTCAAACCCCTGGTGTAATTCTCTGATGAAAAATATTAATAGATGTGGTCCACAAAGCACTTCTGACTAATGACATCATACTGGCTCCTCCTTTTTATCATCTGTTAAACTGCTTTAAAAGGTACAATTAGTTCAACTATTTTCCTAATCTTCTTTCCTATTTAAGCAAAGTCTTTTAGATAGTTGAACTGATGATATGCTCCTAGTAAGAAAATGCACGATGATTTGTGAAATAGTACATAAACAGGCAAGAATTAGGTGCATGTTTGGTGTACACTGTTTAAAAAGTTGAAAACTTTTGCTGGATTAGAGCATATAATTCAAACCTGTCAGTCATTGTTCGGTTTGGGTTGTACATACTCCAGAGCATTGTGATTCCACTGACGTTATGGCATCTACATTTGATTTACGCCAGAGCAGGCAAAAGAAATAGGGCCTAAAGTTTGTTATTTCTTGGACGAAGACACGTTATGTATTGTACTAGCTATAAAATTGCTCATTATTTCAGAAAACCTTAATAAAACCCTCTGAAAAATAAAATAGATCTGAGTTCATGTGGGATCAGAGACAAATGATGCATCCTTTCCAAATCACTCTTTCCAAGCAATGTATTCATGTGATAGCTTCATTAACTTTCGTGCAATAATTTGCAGATAAATTCTATCAAAAAAAGCAAGTATTCAAGTACCACTAATAATATGAATTTGATTTTTGCGCATTAAAACTGTGATAAAGCCATACTAATTATTTTTAATTATCTCAAGATGAAAATACGTCACTCATGTAAGTAATTATGTAAGTAATTTAAAGCTGATTAAATAATAATGATTCCTTGCTCATTGCCTTCAAAGTGCTTATAACCAAATTTAATTTTAAGCAGGATCAAGAAAATAATCACTCGATTCAAACATTAATTACTAATTTTAATCTTAATTCATTAAAAACAGACCTATTTCTTTTTGCAGACTCTGCAGGGCATTAATTGACATTTTACAGAATGAGTCATTATTTTGGCATGGAGAAGTATTTTTCAGACAGTGAATCATGACCACCAGAAGGGACTGTTAAAGAGCTCCAAGGGAGCTTTGACTTCTTAGAAACATCAGCTCTATTTAGCAGCAGCTCAGCTTCTCCAGGGTGAGTGGAAAAGTAGCTGTAACTGTGCTATTTACACTACACTGGCCAGGGAGCTGCCACCTTTAGTTGCTGGAAATAGGAGAGTAAGGTGAACAAAAAGTATCCTGAAGCAAACAAACAGTTTTATGAAGACAGACTGGAATGGGATAGGGAACCATTTAGGTGGGTTTAGAAGTGCAAGATTCAGGAGGTTTATTGCTTGCTTTCCAGTCCAGTTGGAAATGGATAGAGCAACTTGTCTGGGATTTGGTCCAGCCTTACAACTATAGGGTTGGTTTTGGGGATTTTTTTTTTTGTCTACCTTGTCTGTACAAGCTCAGCTCCTTTATTAGGAACTGGGAAGAATACCAACACCCTGCAAAAACTTGACAAACTTTTGGATTGTAAATTCCTTTAGGAAATGTGTAAAATGTGTAAAAATTTGATGTGTAACTGTAAAGAGTTTAACCCAATTGTCCTACATGATAAAGTAAGAAAAAATATATTAAAATATCATTAATTTTTCTGATAGTAGACCTTAAGGCCCAGTGGGACTATTATAAACATCATGTAGCATACTGACTAATATAACCCATGGGTTTTACCCCTTGTTCCTGCAGCTGATTCAGTAGCTCGGTTTTGCTCACTCTGACTGTGTGTTTTATGTCCCAGGTGACCAGGACTCTACCTAAGGGATTGTACCTTCATTTTATTGACAATAGGAACATTTCCTGTTCAGCCTACATTTTTACACTTACCAGTTTCACCCTTCTCATCTTTTTGCTCCTCAGGGAATCCTCCATAATAACAGGCAGATCTGGACACAGCTTCTGCAATTGAAAAATCAACAGAACTACAGTTTCACAAGGAATCATTTAAACTGTGATGGAAAACCAGCAGAAAGGTAATGTTCATTCTTTTTTTTCCTCCACAGAGAAGGTATCATTTTGTACTGACTCAAAATGCTGGCAGCTATTCACTAGACCGGGGGATAAAGTGAATACAAGTGAAAACAGAAACAAAGATGTTCAGTGCAGCAAATACACTGTTCTAACATCACCTTTCTCTGCATAAATATAATGACCTGAAATGGGAAGGGGCTGGGTGATATTTTATTGTAGTTTTGTAGATAGCAGTGGATAAGTTGGGAGTAACTGTTGTTTGCTGCTCAACAGGGGGAAATCATGATGTATTAGTTAAATTGTCAGTGCAAAACAGAGCAACCCATACAAGACCAACAGATATTTATTTTAATAGAAACCCATCTGTAAGATGAAAACAATTACTGGACAATACTCCCAGCTTTTGATGAGCACAAGCACAACAACAATAAAATCAAAACATTGGACATACCACTGAAGATTAAGGCCGTAAGTCAGCTGTAGCAAAAAACTGCCTCATATAATGCAGTGCCCAGGTGGAGATGGGGCTAAGAGAACAAATATGCATCATCTTCTCAAATGATCCTTCTCTATATTTTGCCAATGACATGAAAACCACACTGCAATATGTGAGGCCTGAGACAGTTACATCCCATTAAATCAGTAATATACTGGACCCTGTCTACTGTGGGTTCATCTAGTCAACTTTCCTTTTACCTCCAGTATTGATCAGTAACTTCTATCCACCCAGTAATTTTAAACCAGCTGAGCTGCTTTCACTGACACTCGTGTTCTGCACGGAGGAAAGAAGACGAGATACTCAGAAGACTGTATCTGATTTGCATACAGAGTTAGAGGCAGCACATGTAAATCATCAAAATTTACCGTCACTGGCTGCTCGTGACACATTTGTTAAGCAAATTGCCTAAGAATGTCAACCCTGAACCAAATGCTTATTAGATAACCTGCTTGGGGAGAGGAGGAGGACTTGGAAAAAGTAAAAATGTTTCAACTATGTACCCATATTATACAGTGCTCACACTATAGACAGATACAATGGAAAACAGATCCTGCCTCCAGTTACAGATGTGTTTATAAAAATTTTGATCCCTTATCAGTGTCATATGTCTTCCTTCTTGAAGTAAATTGCTTTAACTCCTGGATGATAAAATATTGTGGTGTTTGTAGTATACAATATAAGTCTTCCTTTTTCTAGAAGTTCTAACAATCCCAGATAGAGTTGTTCTCTTAACAACAAGAAGACATTTAACTTTCAGATGTGTTTTGTCCCCATCTCCTGCAGACCACTAGGTGTGTATGATGGTTTATGTGTCATCTTTACAGAAAATTTCAAATGCTTGCACTGGCTTCATAGGCTTTCCATATTAAAATGGAGCACTGGGAATTTAGAAATCCACTTAGTATGTGCATATGGTGAAGTAATGTTTTACTCTAATAAAAAAGCAGAAGGAGTAATAGATTAAAAAAAAATCCACCAAAATGTTATTTCCTTTCTGCACCAGCTAATTCAAACAAAGCCAAAATAGTAGCTAGACATGTGGAGACAAACAATTTCATTGCATTCTGCCTTTCAGCATGGTCAATCAGATGGGAAAGACCTTGAGTAACCCGATGTTTGCATGCTCAGAAAGCATGAGTGCATTGCCATTGCTCTATGAAGAGGCCACAACCAGGTGGTTATCAGAGAGCTGTGAGGTCTGAGCAGAAAAGGATCCACAGCTACAAAAAAAAATAAAGTGCACACTGGTTTCATAAGCAGTGAAATCCCCTGTAATTTTGTTGCATGCTTTCAGAAGCTGAGAAAGCAGAAGTCTGGGGAGCTCACTATCATTCCAGAAGTCTGCTTTGCCTTCTATGCCAATTGCAAGCCCTAACATTTTGCTAGCAATCCAGCTAGCCAGCGACAACTACAGGGACCAGTACAGCTGGCCAAGAGTTAGTAAGGACCCACTGCCATGGCATGTGAGTTGACCTCAGCCCAATATAGAACCATTTCTAGGCTCTGTTGGAATACAGCACACACTATAATGCTGTTCAGCCTGGATGTGGAGAGAAGTCAGGGTGAGACAGAAGGGGAGAACTGTTAGAACTGTTTATGCCAAAAACTGTATTTGCCGAGGCTGGGTTAGAACTTGCTCATATTTTATCTGAAACATGACATTTATTGATAACATGGCTTGGATGACTTTATAGCTTATCCTTATATGTCAATGCCCAGCCTGTAAGATTATCAGCCCTTCCTGGGTTGGGTGTGTTTTTCATTTGCCACAACCTCACACTGATAGGTCAGTCTACAAAATATTTTACTCCAGATTAATGAAAGAAATGGAGATTGAATATAGGTCTCTTAAGTGACCCCTCCTCTAACACATACCCATGATTTATGTGTAGAACAACCTACAGCTTCTGTCAGAGGATAGCATGTTGGTTCATGTAAAGATACAGAATGCAGAAAATAGGAGCAGAATCTCTTTCCTATTCTACCATTGCAATGCATATGAAAGTTTAGCACAATATACAAAGACAAGTAATAAATATGTCCCAGGCTTTTGCTTTCTGTGCCAATGCAAGATTGAATCAACATGTCCTGGTAAGATTACTGTGGTAGCTGAAGAAGGTACTTTTCTGTGGTGAGAACCTGGCAGCCTTGTTCACTGGTTGGCTTTTTCTGCAGTGCTAAATCCAAGCATTTCTGAAGCAGGAACACAGCAGAAACTATCAGATTGCCTTAAAAGGCATGAGATTTTACAGCATTTAAAACTGGTATGTTCTCTATTAGCCTTCTGATTATAAACACTCATGTTTTGAAGATTTTTCTCTCCAATCTCAAAAGCTATGCATCCACTTGAAAATGAAAGAAATGCTCTCACAAATGATGGCTACTTTCCTAAAACAGTGGTGGCATGTCCTCAATGACAGGATAGATGAAGCTGAGCCTAGAAATTGCTTGCTTTTAACCAGAATGTCACTCAAAATAGCTCTGACAAAGGAGACCGAATTAGAATTATTTCCTCCAGAGATCTCAAAAAAAGTGATCACATTCTTTTTCCTCTAGTCTTCTAACATCTCTCTAGTTTGATGAAAAAACAGGAAACCCATTTATTTTTGAAATGACAGATAGGACAATGTTGTGATTCCCAGGGTTAAATTCTACAGAACTTCAGAACCAGCATGACAACACATCAATCTTCTTTGCAACTACCTATTTATGGTCCTAAAAATGCAAAGAAATAATATGCAGCCTTCCAACTTAGTAGGAGATAAACTACTTGAACCAGCACTGTGACTATGGCAGATACTGCACTCATGTGCACATACATATCTGTGTCTTTTAAAGTAAATGCAAAAAATGTGAAAATGGGGCCACAAAGTTGGCCTGTCAAAGAGTGTCCTTCACATGTTTAGGGGTTCTTTTGTTTGATGGTTTGACATGGTATTATTGGAGCCCCTTTGCCCTTATTATAAGTATCTGTTTGATTATATCACTAAAAAAAAAAAAAAAAGCCAAAAAACTTAGTCCCCATTACATTCAAGCACTGCATCACCAAGTGCTTCTGTCACCTGAGCACCAACTGCACCTGGGCTTTCCAGCACATGCCAGTAATGTCTTCATGTCTTCTAGCCCACATAATGTCTTAATTGCCTGAGGCACATGGGCTTGATGTCCAACTAGGCACATTCAGCACAAGTGTTCTGTCACACTGAAATGAGATTTTGCAACTAACTGCAGGGAAAGAACAATAGGTTTGGTTGGCACCATTTGCAGAACTATTTTAAAATGCTTTTAATTCATTTACTCAAAATATTTTAAGATCACCTTAGCTGATTTTTCTGAGGGGAGAATGTGAGTTATTTGGCTCATTCAAAAGCATCAAAGAGCAGCTCAGCGTTACTACTGAATATAGCACTGTGCTGCATACAGAGTTCAACTGCATGCTGTATATTCCTGCTTGGAGGCAGCAGACAAGGAAAGAGCCATTCAAATAGAGAGGCAGAGAAACAGGGAAAGAACACGTGGGTCTGCTTGTTTGTGCAAGTGAATTCAGTGCCAATTACAAGAGCTACTGTTAAAGTGAGGTAATAGAGCTAGCTGTAGCAAATAAGTCTGTAGTGCAAGACATAAATCAAGAGCACCCGACGCCTAACAGGTGGACACAGTTCACAGTTTGTGTAAGCTACTTCTTTGGCAAGAAGCTTCTCTGGATTTCTGCCCAGGGGCCAGGTGCTCCTCACTGACTGACAGCTGACCTCACAGCACTTCCCCCACTGGCATATTGCTACAGTTTTTGCACTAGGAAGGACACTTCACCCTAATAAAAGATGCAGAATGGACAAGAAAATTCTTAGGAAAATATCACTGGTCTGTGTTATAGCCCAGTTTCCAGTCCAGTATTGGCAGAAATTCCTTGTAGATCATCTTTTCCCTTCTGCTGCCCATTTTTAATCATTTCCATAGGGAGTGGTTCCCTTTATTCTGCTTGGCTTCTAGCTGTTTTCTCTGTTGTCCAGTAATGTACTTACTAGTGGATTTCCCATGGGACTCTGCATTTGATTCACTGTCTCAGCTCTCTAAATTTTTTCCAGTTCAACACTGCATGCTCTAAAATCAATAAACCCAGATGGTAAAGAGTTCTCCTATTGCTAACAGCATAATTGAGGTAACTGAAGGATTACTAAAGCAAATTAGTAAGTGGGTATTTATACAAGTATTCAGGTGGTATTAGTAAGATGTTTTATCATGAGGTTTATATACAATTATCTCTCTCATTACTACCATTTTCCTCAAATCCAGATTTCAGACCTTCTGTGTTTTTCTGAGCAATTTACTGCCAGCAGCCTCACACTGACCTTGCACCAAGGAAGCTCTGTAATTTGTGAAAAGAACATTGACAATGTATCTAAACAGCACCAACCATTGTTACAAAAGAAAAAAAAAAAAGAAAAATAAATCCTTTTACAGAAGAGTCAGTGTAGCTGTATTGACAGTGCTGTGCCAGAGAAATGAGACCAGTGCTTTCTGTAATGAGTCAACACAGAACACTCCACTAATGCAAGGGTAACTCCTTGACCTCCAAAGAGAGGCCGCTGAAACTTCCAACGCTATGTTCTGTACAGTGATGATATTTTACCTTTTACATTCATATTTTACCTTGAAGGAATTTACAAAGGATATTAGCTCTATGTGGAATGGGCGAGACATACAATTTTGAAGTCAATAAAAATCAAATACTTCTTTCATTATAAAGCCACAGATCATCCGCTGTCTGTCTCACAAGAGAACTTGGGCCTTTGTGTAAGAAAATCTGAAAAAACTAGCACTTTGGCTAAACCCCAAATCTGCAGCTTTCATATTTTTCACATTTTGTAGGATCAGCAATATGTCCAAAGAAAACAGACACTTCTCCCACAGAGCATTTTTGATAAAATCCCACATTTCAATGAAAACCAAATTAGGTATTTTCTAGTAGTCCTGGCAGAAGGAGCTCCTTCCTGAAACCAGTAGTGATCTGGTACCTGTTGGGTAGAATTCAAGACTGAGATGTCCGAGTGCTGTAAACCCCACTTTCAGCTATGCTGTATGCAAGCAGAAAAATACATTTCCATCCTGAATTGCAATCTCTGTTCATTGTCATAATAATAAATAACATGTAACAATAATAGCATCTGTTCGGAACCTAACGGTGTTTAGGCAACCAGAGATGCAATAAAATATATCAGATCTAAAATCTAAATGTTCATGTATCCAAATACAATTACTTTCATGGCCTGTTTTACTGAACATCCATGGCTCATACTGACTGACATCAGTGTGTGTTTCTGGTAGGTAGCAGTCATTTTTAGAAGCTTAATATACTTGGGCTTGAAAATTTGAGACAATTTTCCCTTTATAGTCTTTGGAACTATGTCTTGGCTAGAAAAGCCTACAATTACCTAACTATCTATAAACATTAGAAGCAACTTGTTTTTACAAAAAAGAAAAAAAAAAAAAAGTATTTATTTTTTACAAATAGCAGCCAGGGTGAGAGAGCAGATGGGGAAAAAAATATTTTGCCAATCACTGGTCTTGACTGTAGATGTCTAATTGCATGGAAAGACACAGATGAAATTGAGTAGCTCCCGCACCCTGAAGTGCCTGAGAGGTGGAAGACCCAGGGCTGAATAATCACTCATTTGCAATTTTTCCTGCCTGAGAGGTGATAATGAGACATTATTTGCCAGGCAAGCAAGCGCTAGTTACACTTGCATGTATCTGAATGCCACAGGATGGACTTGTTACACACTCCCCTCTGGTGCACAAAAAAGCCTGTTTTGCATTGTATTACACTTTCCACATTGGTAATAGTGTAACTATTCAGATTTTGTTGACAGAAGCCTTGAATTCTGTAAAAATGAAGGGAATACTAAGCTCCTTAAGATCCTGGTTCGCAATAGAACAAAATCCTGTCAGAATTTCTTAAGCCGAAAGCAGTTGAACAGTGTTTGCAGATTTCTAGGGTTTTAGCAATTGCTCTCCACCTCTGACACACACGCCTGTATATCAGCCCTGGTTTGCTTACTAGCAGGACGACTAAAGTCACAAGGAGAGCTATTAGTAGCACCAGGAATTAAATTGATAAATGACCTTTTCTCTGACCTTTCTGATCTTTATAGTTCACCATTTCTTGTAAGCAACTCAGAGAGTCATCGAGAAATGTCCCTGGCTTTTACCATACAGTACAGATTTTATTCATGCATGTGCAGAATTCTTCATGTTTTTCACAAAGCCAGTTCAAGGCAGTTCCTTGGCTCCTTGATTCAGATTTAAGAAGTCTTGTTTCCTTCCCTCTCAGCAGGAAAGGCTTCCTCTCACTGCTCATTACTGTATTCATTTATTCTCCATTTGCTGTTAGGTATTCTTTAGAGGAATCTTCATTTAGACAAAAGGAGCTTTGTTCTGGTTTCGCCTCTTGTAACTTCTGCCTCCTGGGCCAGAATTAACATGTGTAACCCAATAGCTCTACTTATTTTATTTAGGATTCATTTTCTTTATCGTTTCAGTGTTTCCCAAATACTTTATGAGACTAAATATTGCTGGAACAAAAGAAACATATCAACAAAACTGAAGTGTGTGTGTAAATTGTGGGCATGGGACTGATTCTTTCTCTCCCCCTCTAGACTGGTTCATTTTATAAAGTGCAAAATGATTTCTCTATGCTGTTATCACTGGAAAATTTTCCACAACCTCCTGTCTCTGTCTTATCATTACCTTGGCTCTTTGGCCTTCTTTTTGAAACAGGTATTTTAGTGCTCTTGTTTCCCCCTGTATCTTTGTACTTTGTTACTTGAATCCCAGCTACCATTTTAAGAAAGTTTCCTATGCAAAAACGTAGTTGCAATATGTTGTACTGACACAGAAAAAAAGAAGCTGTTAACTGGCCTGGTCTGGCATCACTAGGAAGCATGCTCAATTTGAAACTGAAATGGTTCTGTAATTTGTTCAGCCAGTACTGGCAAAATAGTTTCCATATTAGAGGTCACTCGAATAAATTGTGGAGACTCGGATTTACCGAACCCACTCCCCTCCACCCTCAGGTACGTGGGTATTGTCGATGACCTCAGACAGCCTATTTGTATGATTATCTTGCACAAGCTTTTTTTTATTGTTCTGACCTGGTGCATACCACACAGAAATATAACCAAAGCCTAAACTTCACATGGAAAACACTGACTTCTACCCCTCCAGAGGAGCACAGGAAAGATGGGGCTCTGCAGGGATTTTGGTGTTTGAACAATGAAAATACAGCTCTAGTGCAATCCATGCCCAAAGCGTCGGCCATTCAAAGAGAAAGCTTTGTCTGTACACTTCTGAAGAGGTGTTTCCTTTCCTTGTGCTTGGGAGAAAGCAATCGTGAAAGGCGTTGTGCCACCTCCCCCAGGGACTGGCAGAGCTCGGGCTGCTGTCTGAAGTCTGCAAGGACTTCCAGAAAAGGCTGAAGTGTGGAGCTCCATTTTCAAGTCTTGGGACTAATGTAATAAATCATCATGGAGATCAGCAACGGGTGTAAAGCTGTAAAATAGGCTACACAATCTAGTTTAAGTTAACATCCTCAGAAAGGGAAAGAAAATCCTGCTTAGCATTTTTATAGTGACTTAACACTAGGGTGCGCATAAGAGCTACAAAAGCCAAACCTTAATGCCAGCCGAAGACAAACACCTTAGACTTCGACAAGTACTTTTTGTTTAAACAAAGCATTCTGTAGCATGTTAGCTGCATTCGGTTCAAATTAACTTTTTCTTTCTTTTTTCTTTTTTTTTTTCCTGAAAAGCAATTCCAGTATAGCATCGAGTCTACTTGGTGATATTTTTCTTCAGTTTTGAAAAGTAAAGAATATTTTTACATTTCTACTCCAGTCAAGCATTCTGAACAGAATTTCAAATTGTTAGCCTCTGGACTTAGACTAGAAAGTTCTGTCAAAAATGAGGATTTCCAAAAAGTAATGAGCTTCTGAAAGCAAAGGAGCCATAACTGACATATTCACTATTGTTAATGCAATTTGGTTGTTAAGAGAAACAGATCTGCCCCATTTCCTTCCATCTTCTGTTTAAGGCCTTCTGCATGCTGGGCCATTAGTGTTTACATCAAGTTCCATCTTCTGTGGCAAATCATGTAGGCCTCCTCCTAACTTTAATCTGCTATCACTGGCTTCCTGTTATGACTTGTACAGTAATTCAAATGAAAGTGTTCTGTGATTTCACAAGCGATACTGTCAGTTTAACGGCATTTTTATTGCTAAACCTTTTTTTCATGTTTCTGCACAAGATCAGCAAGAAAAAAAAAAGGCCCCTTTGAAAATATCAATAAGGCAAAAGAGGAAAGAGTGTGATTTTCATTTTCTAGTGAGACTGCTGTAGTGAATTGGTAATATGTTAGAGCTGGGTGATGTTTTCCCAGAATTTCCTTCTGCTCCTACACTGTGAGCTCACAGCCTATGCACTGACCTTATATAACTGCTTATAATTCCAAGGACTGCATCCAGCACTGGTACACGTGGCAGGGTAAGGCTCTAGTTTCACAAAGGGCTTTAAACTGATCCACGTGTGAGTTACTGCCAAAAGGAGATAGTGCCATCCTTCTCTCAGCCCTGCCCTTACCACAGGCACTTACACCCCCTCTCATGACAGCAGCAGCTTTTGGAGGTTGTACACTGAGCCAGTCAGAGAGCAAATCTGACTAAAAAAGGACCTTTTGTTTGTTTGCCTTCCGGTTAATTTTCAGCTGGATCAGCTGATCAGTTCCTGATCGCGTTCACCACAGTGTCACAAAGGAGGTGGCGAAAACACGCAGCAGTGTAGAAAGGGGAAAAAGGGTAGCTCACGCTTCACTTGACTCAAGTCCAGCCATAAAACCACAGTCTAAGCTACATACAGGACTTCATTTTTCCCAATTACATTAATTTAGCCTTATGGATGTAAAATACATGCACTACAATAACCATGGAGAGAGTTTTACCTCGAATACAAGATTCCCAGGGAGACTGTAAATGGCAAAGTTATGTATTATGACAAAGCAATCTGGTTTGTGCTAATGTGATCTCTAACTGGTTCAGCCCATCCTTAGTAAAAGATCTTTAGTTTATCAAAAGCAGACCTCCCTATCTCTCTCAGCATTTAGTGGAGAAGAGTTCACACATCATCTCACAAATGCATATTAAGTTACTTACAGAAAGATACTTTTTATCTGAGAATAAATGTGGGTGCAGTTAATAAAAAACAGAAACTACATCTCTGTTCAAATACATTTGGAGCTCTCAGTGTCAAAGTGGCTGATGCAGCATCACATTATTTGATATCTCGCTCCTTTCCCTTACACTAGCACATGGAGCAGGCCCCAACTGAGTCAATCACTTCAGCATGATCTGAACTCAAGCATGTGAATGATCCATCAAGCCTCTTAAGCACATGTTGCACTTGAAAGACAACAGACGACAGATTGCTGAGCTATTGCCAGTCCATAGCCCCCAAAATCAAGTTCTACATGTTCAAAACCACCGAGGCGCATGGGAGAAAGCAGAGAATAGAACTGGAGAAAAGAAGAGCGGGTGGACGGATGCCTGCAGGATACTGTATATTTCATTAAATATTTTTTCTCTGATCTTCAAGTCTCTGTTCCATGAGGGAGACTCTTTTTCCAGCTCTAGCTATGAAAACCACATGAGTTTAGAAGTGGCTGCATAATTCTAATCTCCACCTCTTCATTATGTTTTTTTTTTAATACACATTTATACACATTATGCTGAAACAAGGGTAGGTGGCTTGTCTTGTGAGATGTACCGATGGTTGAAAATAATACACATGCCATTAGGAAGAAACAATCTATAAACAAAATTCAGCACCTTCATTTGTGCTATTTTTTATTCATATACTCATAGGGAAAAAAAAATACAAGAAGTGACTTTTGCTTGGTTGTGATAGCTCAGGGCAAATACTTATTTGCAGTACAATCTGCAAAACTTCCAGCAGCCTCTCTTAGTACTCCCCCAAAACAATAAATTTCATAAGAATGTTAATTTGTCAGCAAAAAATGTAAAGAATTGTAAACTTGTAAATGCTCTCATATGGGAAAAAAATCACTTTGAACAACCCCAGTTTAACTGAGTATTTATCAACATTTGGCAAACTTCCAATTTGCAAAATTAAAATATATATGTGCAAAATAATTTAAAAAATCATCCTACTCCAAGCATATTGAAGTTTTCCCCACCCCTAGTTGTGTTGCTCTAGATAGAAGTACCTAAGCCTGCTGCCATGACAATGTTTCTCTATTTTAGAGGGTAAGGAGTATATCACATAACATTGTATGTCAGGAATAATAGGAATGCTTTCTGCACATTACTTAAAAACAAAACTGCTTAAAAATGCCTGAATTGAGCAAGAGTTTTTGATTAATTAAAGCAAAAATCTTCTTTCAGTTCAAGAGCCCAATGAGAACCTTTAATTACATAATCAAAAATTATGTCAGGAAAGAGCATCATGAAAATCTAATTAATGCATTTTTTTAGTACGTGATTAGTTTTAAGTAGGTGGGTATGGTTGAGGAAGAGCAAAAGAGGATATTGTGATAAAAGAGATGAATCAGGCAGTAGAAAAAGAAGGATCAGAGAAGAATAATAACGAATACAACCTCCTCCCAGAGTGTCTTCAAAAATTGGATGGCTTTATTATGGAATGTATGAAATGAGGCATGCTTCTTCCTCAATTATGTGCATTTAGGATTTGACACAAAGCTCACTGAAGCCTATGAAAAGCAAATAGGCTCCATGTCCAATTAATTAGTGGGTTCAATACCTGGAATATGGTCAAAAAGTTTTGTCCATCTCACCTGACTGTCCATTCTCACTGCGCTGTCCCTCTGCTAAGTGAAACTGTGATGCAACATTTTAGATAATATTGTGTGCATGTGTCATGACACACCTTATGGTATTTCCCTCTTTGTTCTCAAATCCTGAATCCTTTTGTCATGCAGTTGTGTTCCATTTTCTCTGGGATACTAGAGTTATCAGATATGTAGGTACATGGGGATGCCAAGGGGAAGCACAGGCTTCAGGCACTGCTGTCTCATCACACTTTCAGATGTCCTGAAAAATGCCATGGTAAAAATCTGAGCTGTTGACTGGAAACTTTTCTGACATCAGGGGACCCTTTGAGTGAGCTCTGTCCATCAAAGCTGGGAACCATGAATTCCTCAGTTCCAGTTTTGAACATATTGACAGTGTGTTCTTGGGCAGACACTTCAGCTGTCTGTATCTCAGTTTCCCCATTTTCAAATGGATGTAATAATACCTACCTCCTTCTGCTGCATACTGTGAGTCTAATTAAGTGCTTTCAGAGTTTAACTCAATGTGTGCGCACAATATTACCCACTAATGAAAGAGAATTCCACCCAACCCTGCCTAGCAATTCTGTTTCTTTGTTCTCCATGCTCCCTCTAAGCTCCTCTGCATTTTTTCCAAGTCACTCTGCAGTCAAGTTACCTGAGCATTTTTATTCTAAAACTATTTTTATGCTGATGTTAAAAAAGGAAATGCAAATGCTCCACTGTCAGTCTAGGTTCCTGGAGAGTGAGAACCTGAGAAATTATTTCTGCAAAATTCACTGCACACTACCTCTATATATCTTGCTTGAAGATAAATCATTTTTAGAAATCAAAGGGATTAATTCTTAGCTAGAATAAATCAGCAGTGGCTTTAGTGAAACCAGTAAGTTGCAATGAATTATATAGGGGTAGGTGAAAGGTGATTCATGTCCACTACACACAGGCCAGAATCTGATTTCAATTACACTGATGGAAATCTCTATTAACTACGTTATTTTGACTGAAGTTTCTAGAATTACTCTGCATATTTACAGATACAGTGATGGGGTTCAAATTAGCTACTGCTATTCCGTAAACAGTTCCTGGAGTCAGAGCGTGTACTCTGCTCAACAGCAGCCATAAAAGCAAGCAGCATTTTAGAACCTATATGGAAACAGCACACAGAAGGCCATGGTACCACTGAACAGGTCCCTGACACACATCCATCTTTAATGCATTGCAGAAATCCGTTACTGCCATCTCTGGAAGGACGGAGTAGAACTGCTATAGGTACTGAGAAGGGCAGTAAAGATGGCCAACCATGTAAAATGGCTTCAGTGTGAGGACAGTAACAGATTAAGATGTTTTGACTTGATTTGAAGACCACTGAGGGGAAATACACTGAAGGTCTGCAAAATCTTAAATAGTGAGTAAAGCATGGACAGTGACTAAGTTCTATTTCTTGTAATAGTAGAGTCAAGGTGCAACCAAGGAAATCATCAGTCTGAAGCAAAAGGAAATATTTTTTTCATACAGTACCTCATTAAATGTGGAATCAGTTGTTAAAGGAACCTGGAAAACCCAAATGTTTAAATGTGTGCAAAAGGTTTTAGGAGCATTCACTGGGAAATAGGCCCCCTGGGGACTATTAAAAACAACAGTCCAGATACAGCCTCTAGCTCAGGAAATCCTTAAATTACCTTGAGCCAGGTACGTCATACACAGGACTTGAGTGCCAAAACTGTTTTGGGGAACTGCATTTTAGCTGGTGTATTGATTTCCCATGAGTTCTTGAGCATATCTGTACTGCTCAGTGAAATGGGCTGTGGATTAGATAATGTTGAACTGAGACAGCAAATTTAGGGTGCCCCATAGACATCATGTGCCAGATCTGGAAACTGTAACTGTGATCAAGTGAGTGATAGCTCTGTGGTGGTCTTGCCTTTCTGAAGTGCTTACTAGCTCATAGACCACTCCACCCAAGCTTATTGTCAGCTTTAAAAGTCTCTTAGAGTTAGCTTGCCATACGTAGACTGTTTGAGACCTGTATTCCCCAAGAGATCCAGACAAACCACCTTGTATGCTAACAAACAGGAACCTATAATTCAGTGGCTCTTCTAACACAACAGTGAGAACATACACAAATACCCAGTGGAGGTCAATACAGGAAAGTAAGGTTCAGATACTTTGCCTCTTAGAGGCATGCTGTACCCACCACTCTTTATTGTCCACATGCTTTTCACCACAGAGAGGTTCAATAAACTGTGAAATTGCAGTGTACTAAATTCTACTGAAAAGCTGTATAAACATTTTCATAAATCAAAGCATGTGGGGCTGGAGTTTATTTAGTACCATGATAAATAAATAAATTTATAGGGTTGCTTCATATAAATCATATATACAATGTGTGCACAGACAAAGGGTCGGGAAGAATGTGTAATGCACTTGAACATCTGCTTTTGTCATCAAGTCACTTCAAAACTAACCGTGAGTGGCAATTTTTTGATAAGCCAAAAATAGGGATTTGATTAAAGATTTCCTTAAGTTAACTTCAGCAAACTTGCGAACGGTACACTTTTGGGAAGCCTGATGGACAGATACTCCTTTCAGAAAGAACTAACAATGCTGAATGGAGAACAAAGCAAAACAGTGGGGAAGAGGCAGGTGGGTGGTTTATCAGATCTCCCTTGCTGAGGCTGAAGTGTATACCAGTACAAACTAACAAATTCTACAATCACTCTGCATTTCTAAATCTTATTCTGTAGCAAATAGTGTCCCAGTCACATCCCACACCACCTTCTGGGAGCTTTCCTAGAGCCTTCAGCAGGCCAATAGTGAATAAGACAGTATGCAGACAAACATGGAGTTGATGACCTTTTTCTTTGGTATTGTGATACTATGTAGAGACATCACCATCTTGGTGCTACTGTGGTAGACAATGTGCAAATATAACAGCTCCAAACAACTTGCAAACACATGTAAATTAATTAGAAAGATGGTGAATTTCATGGTAATTGATATGTCAGTCTCCTGATAATTGCCTCCCTGACCGTTTTACAGAGTAGCAGCATTTTTTGTTTGCTTTTGAAGTGCTCACTTGAAAAAAATAGCGCCAGTAAAAATTCTCTTCAAAACTGAACAGTAGTTGTAAATTACTTCCTTTTTTAAAAATAAAATTTAAAAAAATTAAAAAAAAAAGAATAACCAACAAAAAGAAAACAAGCTCAAAGGAACATATATTCAGCTGAATCTTCATTCAGTTAACACACAATATCCCTTTAAAATAAAGAGCTTGCTGGGTAATTACAGATTTTTGTCTTTAAAATGAAAAGCCACGCTAGCAACTAATACCAGTTCTAAAGCCAGGATTATGGGTATGTCTGAGAGAACTTACACTTTACCAAAAATTAATTTTCCTACAACTAAAAGAAAAACATTTCTAAAAAAGAGTAAAAAAATCTCCCTTTAATTTTATCATAAACTTTTTTCAGAATATTTTAATGTTTCCACTATGACAATAAAGGTAGAAATGTATTTTGAAGCAATGTAGCTCATACACAATGTCAACAAAAAGGTTCACACAGCACAGAAGTTTAGGCATTGCTCAGATAACACCGTACTGATTCTACCATGGTCTCCAGTCTCAGCATTTGCTACGGAAATGCAATTACTGTAAGACTTCGGAGGCAAACAAGGGAGTCAAAGTTAACAAATTAACAGCTTCAAAACTAACAACTTTCTCATTCAGCCACAGGGTGGGGGCGTAGCTTTGGGGATGCTGATTTTTCTTAGCGTAGTGTGTTGTTACTTAAACAGTTAGGATCTCGTAGAGGGGAGCCTTGCCACTTGCCACAGTCAGAAAAAACACTGTTTTTTAAAAATACATCATCTGGAGACACACCGGGCAAACAAATGAAAATGTTGTAGTGACTTTCGGAAGAAATCCAAAGAATAAATATAAACAATTTGAAAGAAACCCAGTGAATTTATAATCTAATCTGACCTGAAGTCTCTGCTTCCCTGTCCTTGTCTCAGGCCTGTGCGTTGCTGCTCCTCCATCTCCCACAGCGCTCCTCGGCACAGCCGAGATCTGCATGAAACCCAGAGTTACTTACCCCTGGCTATTCCCTTCCCCTCTGCGCGTTTCCCTCAGACCCGCTACGTTTCAGGAGACAAGAGCTTTCCTGCACTTTCCTTCCCATTCTGAGCAATGGTGGTGCAGACTGACTTAGAGCAAAGGAAATGTTTCTCATTGATGAGGCTGCAGAAAGTGGTACTACAGCGTATCACCAAAGTCGTGTTTGTGAAGGTGCACGTTGTGCACCTTGACCCAAGGGTACATCATAAGGAGCCGTAGCAAGGGAATATATTATCGCTGCTTGATAAAGGCAATTTCCACACCCAGGACTGACAGCATCTTAGATATTTTCTTTATACTGCAGATGTACAGCTATCTCTTTGACCAGAGCTGTTTGTTCGTTCCATGTAATACAACATCATGAAGCCTTCAAGATGACAACTCTGTTAGACTGCCATAATTTTCTCCTGAATAGAAAACTTAACAATTAACAAAGAGTATCAGTCAAGACAGGAGAAAAAAAGACACTGTTAAGATAAAATACCTGAAGAGCTGTTTTGTTTTAGCCTGAAGATGATGGCGGCATTATTAGTGTTTAAGGTAATGGATTCACCAGGTGTCTCTGTCCTCGTGCCACATTAACCATGTTCACATTAATGTTTTTTTAAATTTCTATTTGAAACTTTTTTTCTTCATTCAAAATAAATAAATATTTATTTGTAGTTTGACAAAAGCCTGGCAGCTTTCTTGTGGTGTAGTGAAGATGTTTGGGAGAATCTCCTCCGAGGAAATCCCGTTGGCTTTTGGAAGCCAGTGGGAGCAGCGCTGAATTGCAGGACTGGGTCAACTTTTATGTGCAGTTTGCCCCATTCGCCCCAGCCCTCATGCCTTGTGCTCACTTTACAGCCAGCTGAAAGTTGGTATTTTTCATTCACGACAATCAAATGGGTTGGTCATGCTTACCCTGTTGGCACCGGAGTCTGCGACAGCGCATTTCTGTGTGTTTGCGTACGTTCTGGTGAATGTATTCCTGCATGTCCTGCTGTGCATGAGGTGAGTTTGTGTGGGGGTTCGTAGATTTGGGTGCAATTTCTGCACATGCATGTAGCCGTGGGGTGTTT
>VWZY01013055.1:812693-894482 GCA_013399075.1 Chloroceryle aenea | reverse complement strand
CTCGCCGCATCCCCGCAGTGCCCCGGGCCGGGGCAAGCAGGCGGGGGTCTCCGCCTTGCCGGGGGGTGACAGGGCCAGAGTCAGAAATTAATCTGCTTTTCAGAGCCCCTCATCCCTTTTGTTGTTGTTCAGAAGTTGCTGCTAACACCCACTGGGAAACTTTACCTTTACTGCCGGCTGTTTATAAATAAATACTACATATATTTTGCTTTAATGATAAACATAAATATGTGATTGGGCCGGGTGTGTCTGGCATGTGGAGACAATTATACCCGCCTCCGAAATTATCCACGGACTAGTTCAGAAGTATAACTCCGTCTGGATATTTCCTTTTTCCTATATAGGCTCTAGATGTGGAATTCATCAGCATACCACCACACTCCTGCAAGTAACTAGAAGAGCCTGCAGTAAAAGTTACTAGATAACAGATATGTCATAAAAAAGAAGAAGAATAAACTATTTGATCACACAGAGATCAAGAATCAAAGCAGGAGAAGTCTCTGCAGAGATTTCTAAAAGATTGGACAGGGCAGAAATTCTTTCTCCTCTTTTGCTAGATAAGTACTAAACCCTGGTTTCATCTAAATGGGCTTAGACCCTGGACCCTCTTGGACTTGTCTTGCTGGCAAGGTTTTTGTTTATTTGTTCTTTAAAATCAGTTTGTCTTCAGTGTTTTTCAGATTCACCCAAGTGGCAAACTGTCTAACATAAAAGATAAATGAAAAGGATTCGTTGCTTTATGAACTAGTCTCTACTTAAATCCTCCTTTTCTCTCTTAAATAGTTGGGCTCAGAGTCTTTAAATTCAGCAAGCTTCCAACTCAAGTGCCAGCTAGCTTCCTTTAGAACTGGGTTTCTGCCTCAGTGTGGGGAGAGTCTTAAAAAAGCTGCAAGTTGCAGAAGTGCCCCACCCTGCAGACAAAACAAAACAAAAACCCTCAGAAAACTCCTCTGTCCTAAGTACTGAATTTGAGATTTTGTCAGCTGCAGGCTGGAATGTAGATTTAAGCTGCATGTATATTTTAGTTCTTACAGCTAAATGCATTCACAGTGATAACTAGTGGGATTTTCAGACATTAAAAAAAAAAAAAGGGCAAAAAAAACACCCAAACCAAAACAAGTTGTTCATTTATTTATATCTATTAACTTGTCAGCTTTCATGAGAGCAGTAGTGAGCAATATGCCTTGGGTAGTGGCAGAAGATGCTGACAGACTGTACTTGGCTGTGGTCTCAGGATGGCACTGCAGACAGTCATAGGCCTTCAAAGTCACTTTGATACTAACTAATTGGTGTAGATTTGCTGTAGTATTATCTTGGGGGGGTTGATTCTGATAGCACAGCTTTGCTCCCCTATGGACTTTGTGTTTGGGTGACTATGTTTGCATAAAGCACTGAGGGATAGGATCTCCCCTGTATCTAGGCTTTGGTTTAGAACAGCATTCACACACAGGCTTAATTTAAGCAGGTGTCAAATGTTCATTTGCTGTCCTAAATAGTGACAGTTTCTTCAGTCATTGACCTTGTTCTCAAGGTCTGAATCTCTGTACTTTAGATAGACAGTTGAATGGTGTTAGCATGGAGGAGAATGAGGATCTACAGCAGTATGTGAGGGTGAAAAGAGCAGTAGTGGGATGAAATTTTTTTGAATAAGATTTGGGTACATAATTTTCTGCATAAATTTGGTGGATGGTCATACTTAATACCTTCTAACAAGATACCACAAAGGAAAGAATTCAGTCCTGCCTCCCACATTGCACAGCTGACATAACATGCAAGGATACTATCATCTACATCATCCCTGGAATTAAACGCAGTTAGAGGGCAAAAGTTTTGTCCTATGTCACCAATAAAAGTCATGCTGTATTCTCAAATCTACTTGGGTCTTACAAATAAAGTCCACTTTACTCCCATGAGTTTGTTTTTCTGGGTGCTCTGATGTTACTGCATAGCAACTGCTGCTCCTGCCCTGTGGGTTTCTTACTATCTCGTGTGCTATGTGAGTAGCACTTAAACAGTACAAAATAAATGGAAACTATTACACTTTCTGCTAATGTACCTAGTTAACACCCAAAGGTGGTTGGGTGATGTTATGGATTTAGGTTTTTGATTTTTTTTCAGTGTGAATTATATTGAAATCGATTATACTTCCATAGATTGGTCAAGCAATTTGGGCTGCAGTAGAGAAAAGACTCCAGTTCCTCTGTGCAGAACAGCTGCAGTTCCCAGATCTTATAGAAACTTGTTCCTGTCAAACATGAGAAGAGAGATATGCAGGATACAGGTTCCATTCCTGAAGAAATTTTAATAGCTTTGATAAATAAAGGAAGGTAAAATCTCCTATCTTTCTTCTGTCAGAATGTGCTTTCCCTAAGTCGGATAGGGTAGTTGTGCTTTAGAAGAAGGTTAGGTGAGGGGGATTTGTGCTCTTTGTTAAATATTTGCTATTGAAGTCCTAGTCCTCATTAAGTATTCTCAATAAACAATGTTTTAAAAAGCAAACAGCTAAATTCTAAGGGTTTATTCACAGCACTGAGGTTGCTTGCTAGCAGCCACTTCCTGTGTTCCCTGGTAATGTAAAAGAATGTCTTTAAGTATTTAATACTATGGATTTGCAAATAAATCAAAGTAACTTTGATTTATTAAGAGTATCTTGTTCCTTTTCAGAAGACCAAGACATGACCATGTTAACGGAAAGGTTTCTAGTTGTTTTGTTTTGTGCTTTTTGTTTAGTTTAGTTTTGGTTTTGCTTAGAAACCTTTTCCTGCTAAGCTGCAGGGCAAGTAGGTTCACCTTAAACATAAGGCTTCAATCCTTATTTGCTTTGCCTAAAAGATTGTCGCCCTTATTTTGCTGCCACAGATTAATAAAGTGAGCATCACTAAAAGTATAGGACATGAACTTCTATTTTCATACAATAAAAACCCACGGTAGTCACCATGAAGAATATTTTGCTATTTTTGCTTTTTTTCTATGCATTTCATAAAGCTGCTGCAGATACTTACTGATTTACATAAAACTTAGTGTCTAGGATCTGTTATATTTCATACCTCAAGTACTTCCGACCAATGGAGTTATATCTGCAAAGTTATCCTCACTGTCACGTGCCACTACAGCCAAATTAGACTATTGGTCCGTGAGGTTTACTACATACAGTTAATTCTTCACTGTGTACGTTGTCTGTAATAATTTGATTCCACTGAATTTTGAACAGAAGATGGTGATCCTAGTCAGTTTTGCTCCTCTTGCTAAGTCACATTACAGTATTATGTGTCAGACCTGTGGAGAGATGAAACCCCGTAGCTTTTCTCTGTGGTTTGTCCCCGATCTCATGAGAGGAGATGATCAATTCCAAGTGATAGTGTTTTGTTTTTTAACAGAGTCTAGATTTTGTATTAAATGGCAATACAATACAGATATGATACTCATATGCATATCGTGATTCTGGTAGTTATACTTTTCCTAGAACAAACTCCTCAGAATGAGGAGTTACCTGGCTGAGAGAGGGCAAACTCTGCTAACAGCTCAGGGCTGATGGCCTGAGTTACAGCTTGAATTGTGAATATGTACATGTACATGCCATTTTGTTAGGCAGGTATGATCCTGCGAAATATGGAATTCTCCTTGAAGAAACACAGTGCAAATCAGGGCTCTTACTGGGTGATACTGCAGTTATGCAGATACCTTACTAACTTTACTAATAAAGGTTCATTACACAGACAAAGCTTTTAAGCAGTAGGGAGAACTACAGGGAATGGATGGAAACATACTGCTGCCAGCGTCATTAAAGAGCTACCGATTGACTAAGAAGCAAAGTGGAAAGTTGTCAGGAGCTAATGGAACTTTACTAAAAGTTAGTGATGGAGTAAGATGAACTTCAAAGAGCTAAAGGCAGATAATTCTGTTGTAAGTCTCTGATGAGATCATAAACTATAAGGATTTTTAGTCTCCAGACTTCAAGATTCAGTTAATCCTTTGCCTCTTTTAACTCCCTTCAGTGTATGCAGAAATGTTTATATTTTTGTGTGTGATCTTGTAAATATTCCTTTTCTATGAGACAAAATGGAATTAGGTGATAGTATGAGTGACCAATGGGGTAAATTTCAAAGCATCTGTCTGATGGCATCCAGTCTTGCACATGAATATGTGGCTGACGGGAATTGTTGCACGCTGAGGTGCAGCATCTGCACATGGCAGCCCTTAAGCTTACCTGTTGTCAATGAATCTGCTCTTGTCTGTCGTCTGTTACTTTTCCATACAGACTGATAATTCATTGGGAAGAGAGAGGTTGTGGTTTATTTGAATGCCACATGGTCATTCCACAAAATCTCAGTCAAATCTGTGAGAATAATATTGCAGTAATTGAAAGACCAACTTTCAAGCAAGGAGACACAGGAGTCCTGAGCAATTTAAGACCTACTCATTGACCATCATTCTAAAAATAAGAGTAGTGGTTACACAATAGTTAGAGGTCTGCATTTGAAGGTTTGGTTTATCAGTTTGTAGATACAATCACATGAATTACATCTGGAAGTGTAGTAACAGTAATTATCCAATGCACTAGGTTGAAAAGGTATTTTGTTGCATACTTTTTTTTCCCCATCCTTTAATTTCACTCAACACTTAGCTCTGACCTTTACATGCAGTTCCCACAACTTGGGTAATTGCAAGTTTATAAAGCCAGATAGTTCTCCATATAAATACATCTCTTTTATCTTTCCAAAGACAAACCACCAACTTGTAAATTTTGATGTCAGGATGTCAGGATATACTTCTACCTTCAGCAATTGATGTGTGTTCTGTGCAGGTATGAAAACAGTATGAAAGTTGAGTTGTCTTTATCAGACAGGTATCAGGTTGGACAAGTAGGTTTACCAGGACTATTTTTAGGTCTTAATATTATGCCATCCTTTATTTTTATATGAACGCTAGAAGTCTTTTTCCATCTTATCAATTGTATCAATATGTTACATTAGGATATGTGCCATCAGATAAATTAACCCACATCCTACAGCCTCAAAATATTTGTGTTATGCTCCCTTTTCTTTCTTGCTTTGTAGTCATAATTGATCTAGTATCTCTGGATTTTGCACTCCACCCATCTTGAAATATGATAAGCATCACAGGCCTCTTTTTATTTTTTTTTCTTCATATTTCACAATCCTGTTTGCATCCGAGATTAGGGCTCTGGTGCTCAGATAGAGTAGCAAACAGGCCATTTGTCTCAGCTGTGAGGTGTGGTTTCCTGTTCTTACCCTGTTCTGTGCCTGTTTCACCCTAAGTAGATACAGATAAACTGATTCTGGAAGGTGAACCATATGGTTTGATTAATGCTGCTCCTTTATTATGAGACAGCTGAAAGAGCAATTGGGGAGAGGAAGGAGATGGAAAAGGAAATTTGTTTGGAAGTGATCTGAATAAGCCGTGCTGTTTGGTTGTTTTGGTCAGTTGGTCACATGCAGTCACCTATAGCCAGTTGTTAAGGTTCTGAATGATCAAGATTTTTCTAATGTTGTATCTTAACCACAGGGGACATTTTTCTTAAAAGCCTATTTCCTGATATATGTAATCTGCAGCTTTCATTTTAAATGACACATTTATAGCACTTTTTGTTGTAAAGCAAAGTTAAAAGATACATTAGCAAAACACAAATGCTCGTGCGTTTTTAGGGGCTTGTGTGACTCTTGAATATTTGATGCTGGTAATTCTGCTAGGAAGAGTTTTCTACTCAGACTACGTGTAGGGCAAAATTAGCTGCTGAAGGCCAAAATGCAAACAGATGAAATGATTATTTTGCTCTGAATGCTAAGAGAGAATGTGAAGAAAATAGTATGGATGTGTAAAGTGAAGCAGAAACGAAAAACAGAAAAGTAAAATAAAGCTCTGAAAATACTCATCTGAGCCTGTGATCTGCAGAGCCTAGTGTGAGCCACTGGTCTGGGCATGGGCATGGAGGATTCAGAATTCCCAGGTTCTCTTCTGCTCAGGCATGTATATATGAGCTTAATTTTTCACTCAGAAAACTGTGTGACCAGCCTGTGCCTTTTGCAGCGGGGCTTTACAAATTAAAGGTATCTAGGAGCACAACAGGTTTTTCATAAGAACAAAGCTGTTGAGTTCTTTCTGCACTCTCACAGAATCTCCACAATGAGGAAGTATCAGTAAATGCACTGTATAATTTCACCGGTGTATTGACACACAGGTGAGAACTAAAACTCCTTTCTCTTTGCTTCCCTTAGCTCATTCCAGCTTGCTTTGTATCTGACCCTTGTTATCCTTTATCTTGGACCTACTTTGGTTTCTTACATCCTTCAGAATGGGGTGTTTGACCTGACTCTGGCTCTGCATCTCTTCCCTCCTCTCAATTGCAGCGATGTCATCAATCAGCCCTTTTGCCATTTGTCCCTCCCTCTCACTTCAGGGATGCCAGTTGTTGTCTGAACATGTGTCATGATCTCTAGGGGGGAGGGAGAGGTTGGCTGCCCTGTGCTTTCCCAGTGTCTGCCTGGTGCCTCTACAACAAAACTCACTTGCAACAGCAAGTCTGGGAGCTGAGTGAGTGTAGGTAGGAAAGGGCATGTGGATCAGAAAGTGAAATGAGCATCACGGATGGCAGAAGTTGAATGAGTTACTCCACAAGTAGTTGAATGATTTTACACAGTTTTTGTCAGATTTTTTCAGGAAGCAGACATACCTGTTACGGGAGGTTGTTTGTTCCTAAGTATGGGAAGAGTTTGAAAGCTGTGCTGATCTTCCACTTCCCCGGGTGTGGAAGTGTTTGTGCCACAGGCAGAAGCACTGCTTTGTACAGCTGGAAAATGTGGCTCTACAGTTTTACACTGTAACATAGAATCATGAAAAGTAGTCTTTGAGAGGATCTTGACAAGCCATCCCATGGTGTTCTGACCTAAAAGAGGGTCATTTCTGATGATTCATCTTGCTGTTTAGATGTCCTTATTATTAGAAATGTCTTCCTAATGCCTAACGTAATGTCTCATCTTTTTTTTTTTTTTTTTTCAGTGAGCAGAGAAGTGCTCTTCTCTTTGCATCAGTCCCTCAAGTATTTCATGGATGTTTTCACATTTTGTATCAGACTAGACTAAATTGACAAATTACTTTATTTTTCTCATAATCTGTTAAAGTTTACCTCTGGTAATTCCTGTCCTATTACCTGGTTTCTGCAATCTATATCTTTCTTGAACTCTAGTGCCCATAACACAGGCAGAAGACACTCCAAGGTTTTAGCAGTAGTGAGTGAGGGAATGGATAACTTCACTTTGTTTTGTACATTATGAAGCAGTATTATTGTACTACAGGACCCTGATAAAGGTACATCTAAGTTTGTAACTGCATTTGAGGACATCTCATTGCTTGTACTGGTGTCTGTGACTAGGTGTCTGCAGAGAGGATTTATGGGAGCAGTCTAATATACCCTGTAAGGGCAACACTGAGCCTTTCTTGAGGGGAAGAGAGCAATGTGTTTTCAAGGCAGTTTTCCTGTGCTCCGATCCTGCCAGTCCCAGAGGCATCCCATGCTGAGAGCGTATCTGAGGCTTGAAAAAGCAGGATCCCCCAAGTGCAGTGTCTGCCCGCAGGCAGCCAGATGAGTCTGTGACAGATGAAGCTTTCAAGAAATTACTTATTTCTGTTGCCTGCCTATTGTTACCTGCAGGCATTTGCAAGAAAATAGAAGGGACTATGTGTGAATTTCCCCCTTCTTTCCAGCTGCAGAATCCCTTTTCTGTTGTTTCTGTTTCCAGCCTCAAATGGATTTGCAGCCTGAAGTGGGTATTAATGCCTTGCCCAGTTATAATGTGTTCTAGGATGTAAATGGCAATGTATGTTTTGATTTTGGTGCTGCTTGGAATCACTGTGCAATGTCTAAACTGGTCACCACAGAGAGAGTATGGCTGAGCCACATGTACCTGCTTACCCCTAGGCCTTCATTATCTGCAAAGATTGCCAACAGTTTTCTTGCACAAAATGGGGATTTAATGACAAAGCTTTGCAGAAAACTTACTTGACTTCTTGGATCTTGTTGGATGATGCCTTTCCTGTGGCAAAGACTTTCAGATCTCCTACACCTCAGCTCCCTTTTCAGGACACTTGTCATCAGGAAGTAGAGTATGTTCTGTGGACTCTAGTTAGTGCTAACAATTTTTATTATCATTAGTTGCAAATAGCAAGTGCTATGATTGCAGGAAACTGTTTTGTAGATTAAATCTTTGAAATAGTCCTGAATGGTTGTATCTCTCAGTTTCTCAGACTGCATGGCAAGGTTTCTTTGCAGTCCTCTTTTTTCCAGGCCCTTTTGTTTTGTGCTTTAGATGACAACGAAAGCATGTGATGTTCACTAATGCTGCCACTTACTACCACTGTCTTTGTATTGTGGTGGGATACTTAATCCATTTTCACGCAGCAGTATGATGCGTGAACTCAGTTAAATGCTCTGAGTTGCCAGATGATCCCTTGATTAGTGCAGTCAAAGGTGATGCTGTTTCAGAGTGCATGAAGGCTGTCTGAATTAAAAATTTCTGCTATTTCCACATCAGTTAGGCTGGCTTCAATCCAATCCTCCCCTGCCCCTCTTTTTGTCTCTTCATCTGAGTATTTTGTGTTCTGTTTTCAACTTCTGTTGAAGCAACCAGACTTGTCTTTTTGAAGGATGGATTGGAAGCATCACTATCTTATCATGTTTCTTATCAATTTTGAAGAGTTCCTCTTTAGCAGTGGGAATGACTGCAACATTCTTATCCTTTAACAGCCAGAGGCAAGAAAAAAAAGATTTGAAATATGCAATAATGTCATTTCTCAATCAGCTACAGAGACTTCATTGTGGGGCAGTGCAGTTCATGGAAGGCTATCTCCCATACAGAGACTGAATGCTACCTTTTACTACTTTTCCTTGCTAGCTCACAGAGGGTTGGACTGGCTGTTGCACCAACAGACCTGAGAACAGTCTGGAATTTACATGTTATTGCAGATGCAGATTCCTGCTTCATTCCTGTGCCAAGCCTGATGAAAGCTTTAGCACTGCCTCCTGCATGTGTGGTTGAGCCAAGCTGTAGCAGACATTGAGAACTGCAGTACATCTGCACTAGGAGAGAACCTCAGCAGGGCTGTCTGGACTAAAATGCCAGACTCCTGCATATACACTCTCCTTCACCCTTCTGTAGAAGCCACTCATCTGAAGAGGCCTTGGCTCCCTTTGAACTGCAGATTTCAAGACCAGAGTAAGAGAAAACAGCACTGTGGTGAGAAAACAGTTCTTTCACCCTTTCTAATGAGCCCTTAGAAGAATAACTTGTTGCTTATACAGCTGATAGCCATATGTCAAGCCATGAGATAGTGACTGTCCAAGGCTGAATGGGAGCTCCAATAGGTCCCTTGAAACCTAGGGCCAGAAAGGTATTGACCATTCTGGGCAACAGGATGCATATGTATGAAATCCCACCTGCCTTTGTGCTGTTAGCACAAGAACTTGTTACAAACTGGCAATGTGACTTTTCTACAGTTCTGTAAACAGCTGCAGTTTTGTGTCATAGATCTCTGAACTGCAGAGAGCAGTAGGTCTCTACACCCTGATTATTTAAAGATCAGGGTGCTTACTGAGATGATAGGGCTGTGAAACTGAGTTAAAGGAACATTTATGTTTATGTAAGGATATTGGGTCAATCTCATTGCTATTGCTGTAATTGTTTTTATGGAAGCATATCAGCCATACAAATAATACTTTGCTGCAACTTATCTGATGTCTGATGGTGTAAATCTTGTGACCGTTCTCAACCCAACTCTCATTTTATACTTCTGGTTTTACTTGTGGTCAGTTCTTGTGCCAACAGGTTAATTTGATGGCTCCTAAATGTAAAATGAGGGCACTTTTTTTTTCTTTTAACAAGTCTTGTCTTTTAGTCATTAGAAATCTTTATAGGCTGGTCATCATTTCGTTGGCCCAGTAACACACTTTCAGTATTAAAAAAAAATACAAAGGATCACTCACATGCAGGGTGTTGGCTGTACATGCCTGTGGATTTGATGGTTGTTTAGTTGTCACTGTCTTAAGAGTTAGGGCCAGCATTTTCAGGTCTCCTTCACGTGTAAGTTGGGAATTGCTTGGCTGTGTGTTTTGGGTGTGTAGCTTGATGTGATTGGGCTGGGAGTTTGGCTGGGACAAATCAGGCTGCTGGTGTGAACCAGTGTCACTAGGAGTAATACTAAGCCATGTTCTCTCTGCTAACATGTCTTGCCTTAATGTGTCAGAACGAGCAAATACTGATGGCTGAAAGGTCACACTGCTCACCCCTTCACTGAGTGGACTGCTTTTAAAGAGAGAGGCTAGCACAGTCTTTTGCAACTGGTCAGCTGAACTGCTCTGGTTGCCACCAAGGGGTGATGGTTGTCTTCGTTATCTGAGTAGTTTATTAAGAAACAGCTTTGAACCTGTGAGACTCATTTGACTGGGTAGCTGTGAGATGTTAACCACTGTTGTACATGACAGAGTGAGCTTAGATGTATAAAAACCTGGCAACATCATCAACATCTTCTTATATATTTTCTTATCTACAGTGAATCACTTCAGGGAAAATATGTCTTGACAGTTTTGCCTGCTCATGCTCCTGGCATCCTAGTGTGGTTTGAGTAACTTGGAACAACCTGCCATGGGATACATGAGGGAAATACATGTCGGGATAGAGGGGGAAACATTAAAGGTTGCATTTGGGGATTATTTGAGAGACTGAGGAAGCTGACAATGAGAGTAGTTCCCTGATACTCAAAGTGTTGTGTGTCACTGGTGGAGGGCCCTGCTTTGGGGACGGACTCCTGATAAGGGTTTGCATTTTAGTGACTTCTTATCTCAGATAGGTGAGCGAGTTTTAGCTACACAGCAGTCTCTTGTCCCGTGGGACCTTCTGTCTAATCTGACAACTGCTTTGAATTCATCACCTCACAGGGAGCCGTTTGCTGTTAACCTCATCACTAGGTGGCTAAAGAAGCCCCTTTCATTTTGTTTGAAGGAGCAGTAACAGGAGGTTGTAAAACTTCTGACCTGGTAAAATGTTTTGGACTCTGAAACCTGATTCTTAACCAGAATTCAGGTTGTTGTGGGAACAATGGACAAACCTAATGAAGGTATAAATGAGTAGGCTGTGTGCTATTTAATATGTAGGTCACAGAGGAGAAGACATGGAGGCAAAGGTACATCTGTCTCTTTAGATCTGATCAGTGGTTAGTGCTCTGTATTGTTAAGCAAGAGACTTAGGCTACAAACCTAGTAAACAAAACAGTGCCAGGCTTTATTCTCTGGCCCTGAGGCTAACTGGCATGATCTGGTCTTGTCTTGTACCACTGAACTCTGAGTCTTGAAGTAGGATGGCTGCATTCAGACTGCCTATTGGGAATGGTCCTTGGCCTATCCTAACTCTGGCACCATGCCCAAGAATTGTTCAGGAGAATGCCAGTAGAGCCGGGCCAAAGGGTGCTGGGAAATATTCTAACAGTTTTCTAACAGAGCTGCAAGGCTCAGGCCCATGCCCTGGCTCTGTCACCTTACCAGCATGGGCACAGCCTGAGGTCCCAGCCCAGGCTGTGGCACATTTTGCTGGACTGGGACTCTAGTAGAAGAGTGATGCCTGTGGCAGTGCTAACACCCAGACCCAGTGCTAGCTTTTCTGTGTTAATGGCTGGTGCCAATGAGTTTATTTCTGATGCTTTGTCATTGTGAACGTTATCAGTGCCAGGCCAGAAGTATTGGAAATATGTTTTGTCAGCCTTCCTTACATTTTTGTCAGTAATGACTCTGTTGTCAAAATTATTTGAGGTCGTCTATTTTCTTAATCTGTGGAGGAGAAGACAAAGGAAATAGTTTGAATGGGTTGAGACTACTTTAGGATAGTGTGAAAAGGAACTGGATGTTAATTACCTAATTCTGAGTGTCATTACTGACAGTTGTGAGTTATCATAGACTGCAAGCACATTGGTCCTTTACATGAAGTGCCACTTCATCATTTCTGTTTTATTTACTTCCCTTTTTACTGTGGAAAATCAAAGTCTTCAAGTGATAATCACTGGACACTTGAAAATAATTTTTTAGTTCGTATCTCTCTGGGTGCTGGTGGTTCTGTCTCGGTTGTGTTACCAGCATTGCTCAGAAACCAGCTCAGATGGGAAGCAGCTGTTTGTGAGGACAGGGTGTTGACAAGACACAGAGAAAGGGAGGAACAGTGAGGGAAAAATTTCCAAAGAGAGCTGCAAAGTGTGTTTGCCGTGAGTATTCACTTGTCAGAGGCATGATCTGTCAACAAGAAGAGAGATGGGTATTGGGAAGACGCTTTTCCCAGAGTTTGGCTCCTTTGTCAGCTTTTTAAACTTTACATGCGAGACTATCCCTGCTGGAAATACATGTCTCTTCCTTTCCATTGGCACAAGTGTTTTGCCCGCATGCGAGTAGAACATGTTCTGAAAACTTGTCAGCAAATGATGATTTCCAGTCTAGATGGACCAAAGCTGATTTTTTTGGGTGGTATAGTTGAAAAGCGAGGTTTACCAATTAAGTTATTTATACAAGACAAGTACCACTGGACTTTTAAACTGAGTTATTAAATGGGACAGAGCATTCAAAATCCAGTGCAGTTACTTTTGCAGTATCAGTTTTGCAGGACTTTTTACTGAGCTAGGCCTTCAGCTTTGCCACTGCTGACATTTTGGAAGTCTGCTGCATTCAGTCCTCCGGCCTTCGCGTTGGACCCGCATTCCTGGTTTGCCATTGCCTTCCCTTGCACTGGATTGCAAAGCTGTTGCACAAGGGCAAGATCATCTTACTGCATGTTTTCTATGCATTTCTCCTTCTCTGTTCAGCACTTATAAATAGTGTTTGCCAGAGTTACTGCACTTAGAAGTGGAGCAAGAGCAAAAAGCATTTAGAAACAAAAATGGGCCGGTGCATTTAAAGCATAGTCAATGCCTTTGAACTAAATGCAATTGGAAGGAGTATTGGTTGTAGGCAAAAAGGAGGACAGCTCTGTCCTTCTGGCATTAGAACAGGTCACTGCAGACATAGTGCATCATTACTGGGTCTTTCACTATTCACCATCTATGATGGTTTTATGAAAAAATCAGCTGTGGGCAGTTCCTGTTGTTATAAATTAAAATTTGTGCACAGTTTTTATTACTTTGCTTTGGCTTTTATTGTTGGTTGGGTTTGGGTTTCTTGAATTTCTGCCAAATGGGACAAAGCTTTCTTATTCTTTACTCAGTGAGCAAAACATTCCCTGAAGAAATGCATGTTTTCCTCTTTGTTCAACTGTTAAGCCTCTCTTTCTTTAAATATTTAATGTACTCTTGATTCTGACATGGTGAACAGATCAAGCTGATGAAACTTTGCTGTATGGATGGATTTGTTGGTGAAGGGTGCTGGAAGTGTTTTGCAGAGGAAAAGGAAAAACGAGATTGCTTAGGACAGTATTCTGTATTGCATTATGTCTGGTAGAGCACCTTCTGAGGATTCTGCTGTCTCTGTAGACTTTATCCTGAAAGGTGCTGAAGCCAGAAGGAGCTGGGAGAAAGCTCAGCCTGTTCTAGCAGATGCCTGTCACCATGCAGTATCAGCACTTTCTGTGTACGGAATATGAACATCATGAACAGCAAGGTACATCTGGGAATTTCACTCTGTCTGTTTCCTTCCCTATTTAAAATCAGCTTAATATGCATTTTGACATAAAATAAGGCCAGCAAGAGCAAGAAGAGGCAGCCTCTGGAGTGGTTTTGTCTGTTACACTGGGTATGCAGCATACATGCATGTGTGTCATAAGAGATCTTTTTGCACAACAGAGGCCAGTGCATCTTTCTTAAGCAGTTGCACAAGAAAAGCCACAGTATTTGGAAAGTAAAGTATGAATCAAAATCATTACAGCACGTACAACCAGAGGAACTGAAATTTGCAATCGGCAAGCAAGAATTAAATTGCAGTGGCAGCAGTTGCTATGTCCAGGTGGTGTGTGTTTGGAGCAAGGCTGCATGACATCAGTTCTCTTTTAATGTGGTTCTGGGTGAGCTGCTGGGGCAGCATGGTATCAAAAAACCAGCTTAACCCAGTGGAAAGAAAAGTCTCAGACTATTTTACTTAGAGAAGAAAATTTTGCTTTGATGTGCATTAAGAATAACGATATTAGTCTGTGTTTATGCAGCACTTTTTTTTTTTTTTGCTGTATTATCTAAAAATAGAAAACCAGTATTTAGCAGATGGAGAAACTGAGGCACAGAAAGGCAAAATTATGTCCAGAGTTTGCAGGGGATGTAACTAACAGAACCAGTAACTGAAGCTAAATATCTTGTCTTCATTCCTTGCCTCTTTTAGGAGAAAAAGCTGAGCAAAAAATGTCACACAAGCTGTGCATGGTGGTTTTTTCATTTGGGTTGTTGGTTTTTGGGTGTGGGTTTTTTGGTTTTGGGTTGGTTGGTTGTTGGTTTTTTTTTGTGAAAAAGTGCTACAAAATTGTAATTTTTCCACTCGGTCTTTTGGCAACCAGTTGACACATCCTTGGCAGTTAGTGCCTGATGAATTGGTGGTTTTAGCTCTGTTCCAGGGGGACCGTTAGGCACAACCAGAGGCAGTATTGACAATCTCTGTGCACAAACCAAGAATCAATGGGGATGAGAGGCATTAACAGTTTTCTGTTCTGAGAGTACCTCTGCTGGATGCAGGAGACTGTGCTAGAGAGTTTTCCTGTTTGTAGTCCTATGTGAACATACCGTGTAGAATGTAAGTTTTGCCTCTTCAGGAATTGCCAGCCAGCAACTTCTCATTGCTCTCAATGAGTTATAAAAATGTAAATAAAGAAGCTATGCTATGGCTCAGAATTACTCGTGGCAGTTGTCTGAACAGTTGTGCTTATGAATCTTAGCGAGTGCAAACACTCAGGCATCTGGTTGTTTCACACTTGCCTAGTCTGCTGGTGTATGTGGTAGCTGCTGAAACAAACTCTTCTCAACACTATGCAGAAGTGCTTTTTAAAGCAGTAGGTGCAAGCCCGAGTTCCGCAATCCAGAGCAGATTGAGCGCAAAGGGTGTAAGAGAAAGAAATGAAGTGAAAATGTCAGAAGTGAAAATGTCAGTGGTTTGTGTGTATTGCTGGTGCTTCCCCTGTGTTCACTAGGGAAAGCCAGTCTGTTCCAGTAAAGTAAGATTGGCTAAGGCCAAAATGAATCCAAGGAGAGATGTGAAAAAAGTTAGTTATGAAAGTCTGTCTATAGGCCATTTCACTTGTGTGACTTCCCTGCACTTCTTCATTTTTGGTGAGGAGATGGAACTTGAGATGCCACAGAAAGGAAGTTTCTTCCTCTGAAGTTTTTTAGCTCCAAGGTTCAGACTTAAAGTTTGAAGACGAATTAAAGAAGTAGTTGAATTCTGAAATTCACTGTACAGGCCCACCCTTTGGGACAGGAGGGTTTATTTTTGGTATGTTTTGCACCTCTCTGCCCACTTCTGATCTTTCAAAGCTTCAGTTTCCTCCTTTTCATTAATTTTAAATCTATGTCTTCAGTCAACAACCTTGTTGGGTGTTGTCCTAATTCTTATTTTCACATAAAAACACTTTTGTTCACCTCCTCTCACTCTGTAAGAGGCCGCTACTGCCTTGTTCAAGCTAACACAGTACCAAAATAAATGCAGTAGCATATCTCTGCAAATCTTGATACCATTGAACCTTTTGAATAAGAGATTGGTGAGATTTTGAGGGAGAGTGGTTTGGGGAGATCTGAAGCAGTGCCCTCATAGCAACATTGCTTTCCTTTTCTCTCACCTCAGATGTTGTGATCTTTCTTAGAAAGCCAAGACTTGCTCTGGAGACCACTGGTATGATGGGTACTGTAGCCCAAGATGGTGTTAGACTTTTTTTTCTCCACTCAGTTCACCATCCCTGCACTAGTAAAACCTCCTGTCACATCTTGTTTCCCACATCACAGATTTTTGATTGTCTCCACATATATTTCTATTCTGCTTCACTTGACCCTTTTGAGGTGAGGTGGAGGGGGAGGAGAGAACACAGTGGCTTCAGCCTCCTTATACATACTGCTGAAGCTGACAGGTGATGCTGTTGTGTGGCTGAGGAGATGAACGTGTGAAAGTCCACTAGCATTGATTGGTGCAGGCAGAACACAACATTAATATTATGGATACCTTGGGATTATAATTTCAGTATTCTGTGGCCATTGCAAAGAGCTGGAAAAATGCCAGTATGAGAGATGCCATTATCCTGGAGTCCCCATTTCACATCATTATCTTAGAGTACAGTAAACTGAACCAGAAGATGTTCCCACCAGTTTCACTGTGATTCACTGCTTAGGGCTTTGATTTATCTTTGTAAGCGTCTTTAAGAGGGGTGACCGTGACAGTTATCACGGTGCCTGTTTGCCCTGCCACATTCCTAGAAGTTGAGGATCCATGGTCCGGGATTTGTATCCTCAGCTGCTATAGTTTACAGCTTAACATATAAATGGAGACTAAAGGCTGCTGGGGTTTGCATAAATGCTTAAATATTGAGTTGTAGAGGGCAGTACTTAAGGTGCAGCCTTGTCTGGGACAGAGGTGTAACCCTCAGAAGAGGAAGGAACATAGGGTAGAGAACAGTAATTGCTTCAGCCATCTCATTTAAATAATTTGGCAATTGAGAGTCACAGTCCTTAGCCTAAATATATGTTAAGTAACAGTTTATAGTTATCTGTAGGAGGGCAGCTGGTGTTGCTGAGGATTAGGCACTTGCTAATTTTGCCACGTGTACTTTAGACACAGTAAGCACTAGGAAGTTGGTAGGGAAGATATGTGAGGGCTTTCAAATGCACTACTTGCCAGAGCTCCTCTGTTGGAGGTCTGAGTTTTTGCTGGGTACCTGAGCTGGCTGACAGCACGTTGGGGATAATGGTTTTATTTGGACTGTGTGAGGTCAGTAGACGTGCAGGTAGAAGAGCTCAGGCATGGCCTTACTGTACAAACTGCTCGCACCTAGACTGAGTTCTGATGGCTCTTCCACCACTTTGCTGGTCCCCCAAGTCATCTGCAGTGAACCCTTGCCATAAGGCTAGAACTTGCTTTGGAATCAAGAAATGTTAAATACAGATGGTATTTGAGTGACAATTTCAGAGGAGGAAGAGAAACATGTGCTGTCTTAGTCTGCTTCTGTTTTCTAGGCTTATGTTATTTTCTTCTATTTGCTGTATAAGCAAATTTCCACTGAGCTGGTGGAATTGGTCAGGAGGTTTGAGACTTTCTAATGAAGTGAATAAAAATTCCCTAGGTTTTTTTTTGTGGGGAGTAACTTGGGCTTGAGTGTACCCTTTTTCTGTCTGATGATACACCAGCTGTGACACTAGTGACAGAAATCTCATGATCTTTTCATTGCAAAGCTTCTTACTCAGAGATGTATTACCTGTCTGTTCTAATGTGCATTTATGTGGCATTTGCCTTAATGAATAATTTCTGTCTTCACTCATCATTATATAAATCTTTTCTTAAAGGAAAAAAGGCTCTTTCCCAGTAGTCTAAACACCAGGCAGTGACATGAGCTAGTTACAAATTTCCCTCTGTGTTGTGTGTCCTGGTAACATGATATTCAGTTGTCAAAATTCCCCGTTTTTCTGGGGCAACTTAGGTGCCTTTAGAAGCTTTTGGATAGGATGCACAATGTCATCCACCAGGAATGTCACTCCAATTAGAGACACCCAGCGTTATTGTCAAAACATAAGTTGTCTTAAGAAGCTCTGTGATGCTGTCAGGATGCCTCTCCAAAGGGGTCATCTCCTTTGGAGTACCTGGAAGAAAACGGATTGATGCTCTGTGACATGTAGATCTCTTTAACAGCACTATTCTGATACCATGGGTTCTTTCTGTGTCAGATGCAGCAGTTCCTTTATCACACTTTGTCCTTGTTGGTGACTCTGTTTATAGGAGTGAGGGAGAAGGAAAAGATGTATATCAATTTCAGATCAGTTTCAAATGTGAAGTTGTGACATACAATGAAATCTGATCACAAGTTCTTTCACCACATCTTTCTTTAATCAGTGCTGGAATGAGATCTATGCGAGGTGTGCATTTTGTGCAGACCAGAATTTCTTATCTAATGAAGAAATTGTCACTGGTTTCAGGACAGGGATGGAGGGTAACCACAAAATGCCCATTCTCCATGTGTTCTATCTCTTCTTGTAGAAATAGGAGTGTGGGCAGTGGAATGATGAGACAGAAAGATAGAAAAGTTTTTAATCTAAGGTACCATCACCTAGGAAGGTTTTAATGTGTCCAGAATTTAAGGAAAGTAATTGTATAAAGGTCTTCTGATTCAGGATTATGAGATAATGTTGAGAAGTTGTTAACTTAATCTTGAGAGCTATGGGGCAGGTTTTGTAGTTATTTTTTGGTGTTACTTGCACAAGCCCTGCTTTTTCCTGGATTCATCTGTCCTTACTGTTAATTTGCTGGCTCTGACTGCAGCTGCCCCTACAGCGATTAATGTAAAAATTAACTATTTCAAACTGACTCTACTTACTTTAACCACACCACATATATACATTATCCATTAACTGGATGTATTTCTAGACTATAGCAGAATTACGGGATTCTCTTTTCTTGGTAGTGAATTCTTCTCTATTACTGATTCAAATGGAGTCTTCATGAGTTTACATAGCAGTCATAACTCCAAATTCATAACCTATTGATGTGTGGTACCAACTGCTAAAGCATGCATGAGCTGGAGATCTTGGCAAAGTTGAGTGAGTTATGGAGGGTAGTCATGCATAAAGAGTATGGTGCTAAATATTAGATGATGCTACTCCTCCTCAGCAGCTCATATCTGCTTTCCAGATCTCAAATTCTCCAGTTGCAGTGCCTGTTTCTTCAACAAAATAAACAGCAACAACAAATTTGCTATTTTTTTCATATGCTACTATGTAAATCTTTCATTAAATAAACCATCATGGAGGTATATATTCACTTCAGTGGTGGGAACACAATAGAAAGTTCAATCTCTGCTGCTCTGAATTTTAAGAGGGGAAAAAATGGAATTTGCAGTTGAGTGGAGGAAACTGAGGGCAGCAGTTCTTCAGAAGCAGAAATAACTCAGAGTAACATAATTGCTCCAAGGGCCGAGCATGAGGGAGCAACCAGAAAGCATTTCTCTTCATTTCTGGGTGATAGCTTGCTGCCTTGGAGAACAGATGAGCTCACAGCAGAGCCAAGAGTGGGTACAGTAAGACACAGACACGCCCCTGGAAGAGAATTAAAAGAAAGGATTTTTGAAAGGCTAAAAAAAAAAGGTCAATCAAAAGACTCAGGAACTGGATCTGCTTTTCCCTTAAAAAGCAACTGAAGGGCTGTTAGCATAAGAAGCAACTGAAATGCCATTTGTCTGACGAACCCTTTCCTGTGTGCAAACCCCAAGCGTTTGTACACAAAAGCAGGGAGTCAATCCCCCTTTCCCTCTCTGGATTTTTCACCTAGATTGTAGTGCTTGGACACGGTGCTGGTCGGTGTGTGCAGGCTTGGATCTGCTGCTTAGGAAATGAGCAGCCGTGCTAGCGGCATTCCCGGAGTACCCAGCTGAGTACCCCAGGCTGTTTGGGGTCTTTTCAGTCTGTGTTCATGACAGACATAGGCATCATACACCAGGACGAGGGAGACTATGGGAGACAGGGTGGACATGGTAAAAAAAGAATGGGCTACAAAGGAAGAATGAGTAAATTCTGGAAAGCTCTTTCGAATTAATCTGATACAGTTAAAAATTGGGTTTGAATAATAAAGTCTTACATCTCTGTGTCTAAAATTGAAAGAATTCATAAATTTTGCATTTTATTACTGAAGCTCTTTGCTTAACAGGACAGTATCTAGTTCTGTGTATAAGCTTCCTGAGTTGCTGGTATCCAGGAAAGAACAACAGGAATGTTGTAAAGCAAAACTTGAATGAATTTGGATGGTTAAGGCTGAAAAAGTTACTGACATGAAAGAAGTATACTTCTCTCCATCCATATTAGATAGGAGAAGAATAATGGGTTTAAATTGGAGCAACTGAGAAAATTAGGAGATACTCTCAAAAAATCAGGATAATGAAGCAGTGGAATAGATAAAGGGCATGTTGTGAAGTGTCTGAAACTAGTTCTTGTGGGGAATGAATGAGACAGACTGCTGACAGAAGTGTAGAAGATGCTGTGTGCTCGCCTTGGTGTACAGGGTAGCATTCTGATCTCTTACAGACCTTATTTCCTTCATTCTTTGATTTTTAAACAGTGGAGAGGATTTAGTCAAAGGCTTTTTAAATTGCTTTTAGCCAGCTTTTCTGTATGATAATTTCCTCTTACCTTACTTTATATATTCATAACCCTTATCCTTTTGGTCTCATTGAAATTGGTGGGCTTTTTAATGCATCTGAGTGAAAAGTTAGTGACTTTAGCTTGAAGCGTTCTTTTAGTGTCTCAAACTAAGCTGGCTGACATTGTGTGAGCTACTCCTTTGCTTCAGCACAAACTGGGTGAGAGCAGGCACAGTAACTTCCAGCAGCGAAGTTGTAACTAAGTAGAAGAGGTGGTGAAATCTTAAATCACTCCAGTCCTTAAAAAAGTAAATATGACTTAACTTGTTTAGAGTGGCTTACATAGCTATCCTGACTTCTCTAAAAGCCAAGTGTATTTAAAAAGAGAATAAATCTCTAGAGATGCAAGATGTGTGGATTTTTTTTGTCAGTATTTTTTAATAATGGTAAAGCAAGTGAACAAAACCACACTTGGAACTACAAATTTCCCCAAAGTCAGAATGTGGAATCTAATTTTACAATGCTGTTACCAATGGTAGGAAGGGGTCCCATGGAGGGCATCCTGTGATACTGGGTGGATGTTTCACCTTTAGGGAGATTAATCATGTAAATTTATTGCCTAAATTCTCCCTTTTTACCTTTTTTTTTTTTTTCTGGTTTCAAATATGTCCTGCAAATTTGGTGACCCGAAGATTGTGTGGCAATCCATATATCATGTTTGTCAGCTCTTGCTTTATATAAAATTAGCCAAAGTCTCTTTAATTGAGCTGTTTTCTGAAACATTCTGAAATAATATATAAAACTCCCTTCCTGCTCTATTTCATTATTACCTAAAAAAGAAAGAAAAAAGATCAGCTGTATTTAAGCTGTTTTAGTGTCCAAAAAACAGCAATATAAATTTGTGCTGTGACTGTCAGAATACCAGTGTCCTCCACCATAGGAGAAACACAGTTGTTTTACACCTCTCTGTATGGTTTTGTAGATATGCAAAATCACCTAACTTGATTAATTTGGGCAGTGTGCAACTCCCCCACGTTTCTGGCTAGTGAGTGGGGTCAAAAGAATAACAGTCTGTTTTGTCTGCCTGGATTCTCAAAGTTATAAATCACTGGACCATTTTCATTTGTACATTGAAATTCTCCTTCCAGGTTCTCCTGGGGGAAGCAGAGGCTGCCTGTCAGCTTTCCCCACATGCCTGGCTCTTCTGTCTCTGCACAGAGGAGCACCAGAGTAGAACAGAGGTTTGCTGTGCAGATGAAAGAATTTTGTCTGTTGTTCATAAGTTACAGTTTGGCTCCAGAACCTGTCTGGTTTCACCTTTGTTGAATGTTCTTGGCATCCAGCTGCTTCATTTCCAGTCATCTTTGTCTTGGCTAGTTTCATTTTGCTGTGAAGTGGCTTCTTCACACCACTTCCTTAGTGGTACAGCTGCATTTTTCACTCTTGTAGGCAGCATTTTCCCCTTAGCACTCTTGCATCTCAGCCTGATATTCCCACACTTTATAAATATACTTGCAGTGGTGCCATGGGCTGTCCCTTCTTATTTATGGATAGAGTTGCAAATTTCATCCAGATGGTGCTGTTTTCCAAAGTCTGCTTCTGAAATCTGTTTGCAAGATACGATCTGCCTGAGCATATGCCTGGTCGGCTGTTTTCAGGAGATCTGCTTTCAAGACTCCTGGTTATTTTTGATGTATCAAAGTTGTGTTTCCTTAAATGCCTTGAGTCAGTGGGATTGGATCCTGTTGTTTGCCACAAGCAGCATCTAAAGGCTGCTTAGACTTAATTGTTATTTTGTCATAATTGTTTCCAAGAGACTTGGAGCAATTTGAGCTTAATGAGAACAAAATATTATTTTACAATATGTGGTAAAATGGCAATTAATGATTCCATTAGTAATAATTACTAGTCCTGGATCAAGAGATGTTTGACAGTAGCTCTAGCTATAGCAGGGGATGTGGTTTCTGGGAACGTGTAGCAAAGTGCCAGCCACTGTTAATGGTACACGAGCTGACTGGGTATGGCCAAGCTACCAAAGACCACTCTCACCTTGCACACTGTTCTTCTTGGTTTCTCTCGTGGACTTAATCTCATACAATTCATACTGCCTCTTTTCTCTCCCCCCTGTTATGTCTTCAGGTGGTTACATTTCTTTGTCCTCAAAACTGATAAATAAATAAATAAACTCTTTGGAGTGTAGTGTGTCTTTTGTCTTGTAGTACATTTGTTGGTCCATAATCATCTGTTTACACATTCAACTGCTTGTTCTAAATAGAAGTCATGCTGGCAGTTTAGGAGAAGGAGCATGGGTGGCATTGTTGTCTTCCATGGTAAGCCTGTACTGCCTCTTCATGGGATGGAGCTCTGGTTTGTCCACACATTTAAGTCCATTAGTCGGTGGCTTTGAGGAGACTGAATAACTAATGACTGTGGGAGGAAAAATAATGCAAATGGGTTTTGTCCTGAGCTTTCAAATCACAGTGGTTGCATTGCAGAAAAAAAAAAAAAAAAAACGACTTGTAAACTAGAAATGTTTTACCATCTCCTTCCACAAATTCTGGGTCAACCGAACTTGGCAAAGCCTGTTTCTAAGTGTTAGTGCCACACTACACAATACGTGTAGGACAGTGACCCGGAGCCTTTCAGGTGACCTCCAGCTGCTGTTCACAACTACTGAACAGCTACACGTTTTGATGTGTACAATTGCTGTGGCAGTTTGACTTCACTGTTTCAAGGCATGTAAATTGTCAACAGTGTGTTAAGCCCTTGGTAAAAGGGGGGCTGGAGCTCTCCCCTGCAGCAGAAGGGCAGTTGTTCTGTTGTCTTGCAACTTTTTGATAGTTCTGTTTCAATAACCTTCCAACACAGAAGCAAACAATATATTTTCCAAAAAGTTAATAAGAATAGCCTGTGGAGGCAGTTGTGACACCAGAAATGACTGATATTTGTGGATCACTACTTTATTATTTGACAAGATTGGTGTGTAAATCTGGGAGAAGAGTTACTTCTGCCTCATCTCTCTTACCAAGAGTCACCATCCTAGCAGGGACAAACTGTTAACATTCTTTTGTTGTCAAAGAGTAAATTTTTAACTGAGTGCAGTTTTGAAGTTTGTTCCTTGGAGGAGTCTGACTCTGCTCTAGATTTTCTTTTGGTCAAATATTCATCTATGTGCCCATAAAGTAGATTCTTCAATTGCTCCTTCCAAGTAAGGTATTCGAAATGAAATACCGTGCCATCAGATGGATTGCTCAGTTGAAAACTAAGATAGTTCCTGAGATAGATAACTTGGTTTTTCTACAGATCATAGCATTCCTTTCTCTATCTGCAAATTTTCAACCAATCCCCAGGAATTTCCTACAAGGCAATTAGTGTAATTTCAGCCTTCTCATTCAAAGCTTTGGGTTTTTTTGTATTTATGTGTTGAAAGAATATTGTGAGTAAAAGACAGCATTTTCCTGATGAATTTGTAAACTTCATTAAATCCAATGTTTGTGAGTAGGAAAAGTTTTTAGTCCCAAATTTGTGAGACAAGTCTTGTGTCAGGTGACTGCTAATACTATCAGGTGATGATTTAGGAGCCCTTTCTAATGGCTGACTCTGCTTTTGAATGTCCTCTTAAGAACCACTGAAGCAGGAGTCTATTGTTTCAGATGCTGGGAGCTAGGGTGGGAGGGCTGTGCATCCTGATCTTAAGAGGCTAAAAGCAGTTTTGTCACTGACTTAGCAGACTAGGAGTGTCACAGTTGGATTCTTCTGCTCTCACAGTGGTTCAGTTAGGATAGGCAGCTTGCTCCTCTGTGCCTGCTCCTGTAAAACAGGATAACAACTATTCTGCAGTGTGATTATGAACCATACTTAATTATTGTTTTTAATATACCTTTCGAAGTCCTACAGGAGGGTGAGTTTCAATATTAGTGCTATGAGCCAGAGATGCAGTGAACAAGGACCATCATGAGCAGAATGACAGTGGAAAAGAGCAGTACAGTGGTAAAAGTGTGTATACCATGAATTTGTCTTTCATGATGTTTTTGAGTGGATTCTTTAAAGTTTCCATTTTTGCATAAGAACATGGCATTGTAGATGTCTGGAGAGATTGGAAAGAGAGGAGATGGAAGAAAGGTGAATTTTTGGCTAACAGATGACACAATTAACTAATTAACTCTGGGGGATTATGTCTCAGGTGTCACTTGGCAATGGCTGTTTTACTTTGGCTCTTCTTTGTGGTACCAGATTTTCCCCTTTTTGACATAGCAACTGTCAAAAGAGTCCAGTGCAGACTGTGGGTCCTTTCAAACTGACACCTGTTGCCATCTTTATTTCCTCTTCTTTTGTTTTTAACACACTACAGACAGTGTTAATAACCTAGTCTTGCGCAGTAAGTGAGAGCAGAAAAAGTGACATCATGCAGTCAGAATTCATGTTGCAATGGGGAAACCAGAGCGTGTTGTTTATCCTTACTGCTGCTTCTCCATAGTTAACTATTGCAGAAGTTACAACTTTGGCTGCACAACACAAAGGATATCCCTCCCCTGCAAAGGGTTAGTCAGCAGGGAACTGCAGTTCTGGTGTGTTAACACAGAGCAGTCTACCGGCGCCGCTAGCGTAAGGGGTAGCACTGGGCTGTGGTGTTCCGCAGGACAGAAATTCCTGTGGAAGCCTGAGAGCCATTGAAAGAACAGGTGCCAGCCTCTGAGAGCTTTGCCTTCCCTTCCCAGCACACATCAGCATCTCTGAGAAGTGTGGATTTGATTTATAGGGAAACAGAAGAAGAAATGTAGGATAGGGAAAGGGAACAGGAAAGCGAAAACTTGGACAGGAGAGAGGTGGAAGGGGAGAAGTGGCCAAGGAAAGGGAAATGGAGACAGACAGAAAGACAGAGAAAGAACTGTTTCCCTTTTCATGAGGAAAGGGAGCCTCCAAATCAGGATGACTTAGTTCAGCTGTGCAGGCCACTTAATACCCATGAACTTGCAATTAAATGCGGAAGTGGCAGACAAGAGGCAAGCTAAAAGAAGATATTGTTAAATACTCGGCATTGGAGGATGCAGGGGGAAACTCAGAAAATGGACAGAGCCCAAGTCATGAATAAGCACTCAGTTTCCTGGGATTCTGCTGCTGGTGGGAGGAGTGCTGGAGGTGCTGGAGGCCTCTGTCATTCAGAAACGCTGCAGTGGCAGAGGCCCCTTTGTCCTTCTCCCCTGGATGCTGCCACAAAGAGAGGTTTTATTCAATTTCATGGTGCTGAGTCGACAGGCCTCTTTCTACTGAGCAAAGGGTTTCTTCCCCAGGCCAAGCTCTCGGAGAGCTTTGCAGAGAGGCTCTGTGAACCTCGATTGTTGTTTGGCTTGGAAGTACATTGTTTGCTGCTTGAATTTTTCTTGATCTTTTGCCTAGATAACCTCAACTGGTTCCTATTTTGCCTTGGAAAATTACATGTGCCCGATCAGGTTCTTCCTGGATTATTGTACAGAATGGAGACACCCAAAAGGAGTCAGGACTGTTACTTTATGCGATGGCCAGAAGGTTCTGAAGTGTTTCTGTTTTCTTTTCAGTAACAGGGTAAGAGTTTACCTACTCTCCTAATGACAGTTTGCACATAATTGTGTGTTTCTAGTAACGTCTGCTGGCTGGTGAGAGGTAATCTCCATTTATTACCATTAAATCCATTTTACTCCTTGCTTCTGGACAGAAGGTCACCTCTTAGAGTTGAAACATCAGCTATGGTTTTGAAAGCATTTTGGAATTCTTAAGTCTAAAAGCTGCTGTGTGTGGGTGTGTGAGGTTCCTGGGAACCAGAGGCAGACAGTCATTGACAGGATGGGATAAAGCTATCATGTTTATTCCCTTGTCGTATACCTTTTGAGCATTAGAAGGAAAAAGGATTTTCTTAAGGCTTGTGGAGACCTCAGTGGAACACAGAATGCTTTGCTGGCTTGAACAACATCTGATCTCCAAAATTCATAACTTGTGAAAGCAGAATGGGGGTTCTTGTGCCATCATCTGCCAAACTCACTGAAGTAAAGGAGATTTAACTTCAATAAGGACTTAAAGTGAACACATTCTTTGGGATCAAACCTTACCTCATGAATTCATGGCAAGCATCTGAAATGCTCATGTATTAAAGATGCTTCTGTGAACTAGGTTTTTGGGTTTTTTTATTACTCTAAGGACTAAAGCAATATTCAGATTATAGCACATGACTTAAACTGAAGTGTGTATATTATTAATAGGGACTAGGATGTGTCCCAACTTGCAGAGAGTGAAAGTAGGTCACTCTGACTCCTCTGTAGCTTTGCAACTCCAACACTGATTTGCCTCAGTATGTGAAATCAGGCTGAGGGAAGCCCTTGAGTGGGATGATTATTTTGATAGCCTCTCTGACTGGTACTGTCATAACATTCTGCCAGTTCTGTTTAACTTGGGTCTCTTCCCAAGGTTGTGTGTGTTTGACTGTTTGGAATTGTTTAGGTTATTTTATTTCTTTCACATGGATAGGGTTGGATTCGAGAGGCAGACCTGTGTTGATGCTACTGTTGAAAGGACAAGTAGTTTTTCCTGCTATCATTTGACAGGGAAGAGATCCAGTAAGCGGATGCAAAGCGAGTCGTTCTTTTTGTTACTACAGCGCCCTGTGGATCGGGCATTGTTGTAGAGGAGGCATTTGGCTGCCTGATAACAGTTGTCTGCAAATTGCCTCTACACTGCAGATGTAGCTGTTAACTCTCTTGCATTTATAACTTCTCACAGTCAAGCACCGGGTAACATACTGCTCTAGCCACTGTCAGGTATAGGTTCCTAGTAATTACTGACATGTGGTGGGGCCAACTTTGTGTGAATTTGTGATTCTGTGCCCCTCACACCTTGTTATCCATATAATATGCTGTCTCACACCAAGATGCACCCAGCGATGACTGGGAGAACCTACTGAAAAGTTCACCTCTTGTAAGGATATAAGCAAACTGCTTTCATCTCAGACCATGAAATGATTGCAAGTCTGGGAATGACATGCAGTGGTGAGCATGTTCTTACATTTAGGGGGCTCCTCCAATCCAAATAAGTTTTATGGAACACTTCAGGTCTGCAGAAGGACTGGGTTGGTAATCACAGAACAGCATGTGTCTTAAATGCATGCTATCAATATATGCCTGCTGCTTGTAATCAACACTGTCAAACTTGAATAGAATGTGAAATAAAACAGCTCCCCAAAATGAGGCTGCTCGTCTCTCCCAAACTTTTGTTTGTGGTTAGGGAAAGCATTACTGCGACTTTTACTCAGAGTAGTTCATCTCTCCCATCATTTCCAGCTCTCAGTACTTCTGGCAAATTTGGTGATTTGGCCCTTGTGCAAAGATTGCTGTCTAAGAGAAGTGTCTGTTTATAATTTTTATTTCTTTCCTCTCTGTTTTCAAGCAGATGGAAAGAATGTGGAATAAACAACACCGAATAAATTTACTCTGCACTGTCATCTCCATGGTTTAATCACAAACTACTGGGGCTGCATTGTGCTTTGACGGCATGAACATTTTATCTCATGAGGCCTTTCAGGCTGCTGCATGAGTTGTCTTTGCTGCCTAAGCAAATCCCTGGAAGGGATTGTTGTCCCGTGGCAGGCAGCCACTTGACTCTTTCTTGAAGCACTCAATTCCAGTGGCTAGTTCAAGTTCTGTTACTGTGACCAGTTGGCCAGCATGTAACCTGTGATTCTTTGCTTGAGCAGAAGACGACTTGGAAATGTGCAGCAGTTTCACAGGAGGTCAGGACCAACAACAGGGAAAAGATGACTGTAGATTCAGGTGGAAGTCTAAGGCAGGTAGAAAAAATAAATGTTTTTGTTCCTAGCAAGATTGATTACACATTGGCAGCTGTAATTGACATGTGTCAAAGATCTCTTTTGCTGCAGTTCCACACCAACAGCCATATGACACCACTGTAAAGGAGTCATACAGCAGACAAATTCCATCTGTCCCCGCCTTCCGTTAACTCTCTTACTCTTTTGCCCCAGTGTGAACAGATGCCCCTTTCCACTCTTATTCATGTTTCACTAGGACTTCAGAATAAGTAGACAGGAATTATTTTCTTGGTTTGGGTAATATTTCCTTTTCTCTGTAGACCATAAAGCTGTTAAGTGTGAAGAAATAGTATTACAGTAACACTTGCATTGTATGTTAGCAGGGCTCTCAGTTACGTTGTGTAGAATACGAACAGATGCAGCAGCTGAAATGCCCCTGGTAACACTAGCATTTTAAAAACACATATGTGTGTGTGTTTAAATGGGGAAGTAAGAAAAGATGGCAAGAAAAGCTGCACAGTATCAGCCAACATCTTGGTAGAGGCTAGAACAAGCCCTAGGAGTTGGGTTGGGTGAAGTGCTGTAATGGAGATTGTCCTCTACTGTAAACTGCCTGAATTCTCTGTTGGAATCAGTGCAGATGGATGAATCTGACCCATGCTTTTTGGGAAGGAACTATTTCTGTCCGAGGCTAAAGCACAGTCATAGTATAAAAGGAGAGAGATCCAGCACTGCTAGTTAGTGTGGCTGAGTATCCTGAAGCCAGATGGGCAGTGTTAAGAGGAAATGCTCTTTATGGAACACTGAGTAAGGGACACATCTGCATCCTAACTCAGCGCATCTGAGGTGGAAGAAGTTATGTGATTGCCTTTGTGTATGGTTCAAGTGCAGATTCAGTGGAGCTTAGTAATAACGCTATGGAGTGCGTTATGTCTTTCCTGCACAGTTTGTGTTTGACTGTTGGGACTCCCTCATTGTTTCCTTGGAGTTTGCATCCTCTTGCGTATGCGGACCTGACCAGCCTCACGGATATGGGATGTGTGAATAAAAATCTTCCAGTTGAAACACATTAACCCAATTCTCTCTAGAAAAGTGAGCTTCTTCAGTGATTCCTCAAAATGGTCCTGACTAGTAGGCCTGTTGGCGTTAGTACAAAAAAAACCCAAACAAACAAAAAAGAAAATGAAAAAGCTTACAGAATCTGTTGTCAGAGTTTTCTCTAAAGATGAAGTAATGGAGGGCTGTAGAGAGGTATGTAAAGGGTCAAGAAAACAAATTTTTCACTTTTGTATGTCTGGAGTCACCTGGATTTTAGCTGGGAAAACTGAGCAGAATATGTTTTGATCATGTTGTTTCAGTCCTGAGTGAACTATAAGGCGTTCTTTGTTCTTGTGGCACATGTATTTTTTAACAATCTGAATCTTTGTTGACTAAATCTGTGTTGTTCTGATACCTCCATAATGCTTTTGAAAACTGAAGCACAGCAATGGGCTCACTTAGCTGCTGTTGGCTGGAGATCCCTTGGCACTCACTGTCGCTCATCTGTTGTTGTACATTATTCAGAGGCAGTCGAGTGGAGACAGTTTTATACAAGTTCACAGGAAGAAAATGAGGGCAAATCTCCAGGAGATGGTTCTGACTGATAGTAACTTCTCCCAGATGAGACCACTGCAGAGAGGAGCTGCTCAAAACGATTGCATTTCCTTCTCATACGTTACTTGTTACGGACACCAAATCAAAGTGAGCTCGAGAATAATGCAGAGGAGTTCTTAAATCCTTGTATATTCCTTACATCTTAAAGGACCTTTTGTAGTTGTTTAATGCAGCATTTACAAGGTTTAAAGCTGTGCCTGCAAAGATAATGATAAATAATAAAAATACTTAGCAAGACCCCAGAATTTGAAACTGAAACGCTGCTGCTTACAGGATTTATCTGAAGTCTAAAGAAGTGTGTAAGCCTAGAGAAGAAAAGGAAAACTAAAGAGTTAACCCTGATTACAGCCTGAGATCACCAGGATTTTTTATCACTGATTCTAAGGGCAGCTTTGGGAAGTCTGATGGTGATGTGTACCTTACTTCCTGATCTAAAAACGTCACCGGTGGGATGTGTGTGTCTGCTGTTTCAGTATTGTTTTAATGTATTGTCTTTGCTAATATGTGTTTGATGATTGGGTTTTGTTGGTGCAGTACCATGGTCTTTCCAGCAACTAATCTGGTGGGAAAAAGAAAAAAGATCATTTTGACTTAGTAGTCTTCTTGAAGCTTTGCCAACTATTAAATTATATGTCATTTCATAATTAACCCTTTCTATGGAAGGAATATAGCACCTGAGTCCAGTCAGTGACCTCAAGATCTCGTGTAACAGGCATTAATACTGAGGACAATATTTTGTATAATAACAGACACACTGTCACCCTTAACTGCCAGTGCCGGGTGTGCTGCCCCTCTTGTAGTCCCTTGGGCTGGAGAATAGTTTCATATCTGCAGCCTCCTTCTGTATCCAAGACAGTGTAGGTGCTAAATATTTACCATAGTGGCAACATTGGCCTATGGAAATCGAGCCAAACTGTATCATTGCCATTGTTATTATGTAAACACTATATTTTATGTTTTTATTGCTTTCAATTGAATTAATTCCAGTGAACATTATTTCATGGAGTCAAATTAAATCAAACAAATAGGATGCTGCCCACAGAAATACTGGAGCCTTCTTCAGTCTTCCCTTATCCCTTTTTCTCGCATTCTTGTATTTTACTAGAATAATTTCTGTATAAATCATGTGTTTCCAGGGGCAGAATTAAAAAAGGTGTTTTGAATTCTAAATAATATTATGGCCCGCAGGCTGCTTTTGTAGATAGCTTTGATTTCCCGCATGCTGATGTTCAGCATTTGCTTTGACTGACGTATGTTGTTGCTAGAGATGAGTAAGACATGTTCTTTGCAGCCTGGTAGCCAGGAGAGAGGGAGACAAAGACAGGCCCTTCTCATCAGTGATCTTCAGTACAGAGCTGCTAGTTACTGGAAAGGGGATGTGATTTTTGTAATTACTATAACAAAAGAAGAAACTGGACTTAATTTTCCCTGTAGCTCAACAAGAGAATTAAGCTGTAGTGAGCCACAGCTCACTTTTTTGTGCATAAAAATTTATCTTGCCTCTTCTGGGGTTTCATAATTTCTGGATAAAGGCTTCTTTTTTCTGTGTACATCTCACTGGATAAGATGGGATTCCCAGGAAGAGTGCAAATAATTCCTTTAGAAGAAGCTTCTTCCTATGACAGTCTTGATGAAAAATTGAGCACATCGTGTGTGACCAAATGGCCTGCTTTATAGTGCTGCCTGTCAACATTGCCCTGTGCAGCGCAGATGCCTGCTTGCAATGACAGTGAAACTGCACTGAGGCATTAGGAGGAAGAAGCAAGTCAGGAAAGAGGCAACAGAGAAGGTGAGCCAGGGGGAAATGGACTGGGAATACTTTCTTTTGTTTTCGTGCACACCGTTAGGAATAGTGGAAGTGACGGAGAAGAAATGGAGCTGAAGGGAATCCACACACAGAGCCATGGCTTTTGCTCATGACCTACCTATTTTTGCCTTTTCATCTGAACTAGCCTTTCCTAACATGGAGGAGAAGAAATGTGGCTGCCCAGAAGCATCAGGTTTTCTGTGTACATGCAGCATAGCCAGTATTTCCCAAGAAGTGATGGGTTCTTGCATGCTGCTGCAGTTTGGTTTTGAAAAGGAAATCCTGTGCTTCCTAACATGGAAAGAAAGATAAGCTACCCATCCTTCAGGTTGAGTACTTCTGGTTAGAGCATCAGTATGGTGCAAGGCTTTTCCAGGCAATCCCCTCAGGAGCTGCTGCCCCAGCTACTGGCCAGGTGGAGGTTTTCTGTTGCCACAGCACTTTTGAAACTGATTTCTTGCATCCTTCTCTCCTGTTTTGTGTGACTAATTACTGTGGTAAATCTAAGTCCTCTCACCCTAAAGGGTTAAACAATTTCTCAAGCACTGCTTTATTGCATTTGTGCTTAGGGGAGTCTTTCTTTGTGATTTCTTGTAACTAATAAGTCAATTGGAATGAAAACAGGCTTGAAATCCAGGACCCACACCTATCAGGTAAGTGCTATCATCTCCCCTGCGGAGTTCTGTTTGAAATTATTCACAGCTTGGCCAGACTCCGCATACAGGGAACCATGCTATCTCTGGTGTGGTGTCTAGGCAGTGTCTAGCAGTCTAGCTTGCTCTGTGTCACCTCAGCTGATAGAGCCAAAGGTCCTTGTAGATACCCATCACTTCATTGGCATTGCAGAGTTGCTGCTGAGATTTCTGCATCACTTCAGCAGGGGGTGGAGTAGGTGAGGAGGGTGTGCACAAGGACCACAGACAGCTCGGTACCTTTGACTCCTTTTCCTCCTGGTATCCTGTAGGAGATATCTAAGGGCCTAAATGCTGAAGCAGATGATTGGGTGGACCCGGCCCCTGAGTGCCAGCACTTTAAACTTGAATGAATGTATTTAATGCCACATCATAGACTGGTATAAATAGGAAAGTTGTGATGCTGGAGTATCCCAAGAATCTAACCCTAAATTAGAGGCAGTGTTCTGAAGTTGATCCCATGGGTGGAAAGAATAGGAAAGGAGAGACTTCCACAACATGTACTTTCCTGTTTAACCCCAACACTGCTGGTTAATATGTTACACTGCAGGAAATAAAACACAGTAAAGGAATTCAGCAGTTTGAGGGAGGGAAAGGAGAAGATGTGGATGACACTAGATACTGTGATCTGTAGCCCTCTGATCAAAAATCTCCTGTTACGAGAGTGAAAGGAATAGCACAGTGCTAACTTCTGGGGAGTGCACCGACTGCACAGCTTGGGCATCTTTGAAAGCAGTTGGACTCCAGCAGTGCCGTATCCTTTGCAAAAGAAGCTAAACTTTAAAGAACCCAGATCAGTTCTTTTCGTGTGTTATGGAAGAATCCAGAGTAGTTATAGTGACTGGGTAGAAATTATCCTCAGGGAAGTTAAGAGCAGAAGTTAGCTCAGAATGTTTTGCTCCGAGAGATACAATCTTTTCTCTGGTTGGGCAAGTCCAGGTGGTTATTCCATCCTGTGCTTGGGCAAGAGGCACTGCCATTTGTTTGTGTCCGTGCTAGCAGATGCCCATGCAGTGGGCAGGGTAGACTGGGCCTTTTTTTTTTCCTGTGTAACTCCCCTGAGATCCGTGAAGACCCCATGGGCAGAATGGAGTGACATAGAGAAGAATGAGGCCTAGTGATTTTCTGAATATTATGTGAGACTTCAAATATGCTTTGTCTTGCTTGGGTCAGAGGAATGATTCTATCTGCAGAGAAGAAAGTTGGGGTGTATTGCAGTGAGTGCAGGGATGTTACTCATTTTGGAAGGCTGTTAGACTCACTATTCCCTGCTAATGCATTTACTGTGATGCATTACAGGCTGAACATCTGGCTTGGTTTTTACAGGCATCACTAGAGTGTCATCTTCTCCTGAAGTGTTAAATTCCACAAAATACTGTAATTCTAGCCAAGCTGAGAAGTTAACCTCTACAGCATCATGAAGCTTGAGCTTCACATGTCTGATTTCATAAAGCTGGAAAGCAAACACAGTAATTGTGATGCCTTTAGGAATTGTACGGGACTTAAAAACACAGGTAGGTAGTAGCTCTGCCTCGCTTCCTTCCATAGTAATGTTTCAGATGTGCCTGGAAAATAAATCCCCAGTCAGACTTTGTTGTTGATATCTTAGTTGTTTCAGTTCCAAGCGGCTTTAGTGAGGCTGATGGACTTGACACAGTACGACAGTGAGCGAAGTTCAACTTAAGGACCAATATTTTATATAATCTTATTAAGAATATTTAGGTGAATGTATTTTAAATATTCTTTAGCAGCTCTATGCCCCTGAAGTACCCAGTCGTCTCTTCTGTTTATTGTGTAGTTGATTAACAGCTATACAGCAGCAGGAGGTATCAGCTTGTGTCTTCTCTTTACACGTGTCTTGCCCCAGGTGAGAGTTACAGCTGCCTTGCTGCTGAGGTGGTAAATAACCAAATTACAACAGAGTCCCTGTTCCAAAAGGGGTAGGGACATCAAAGTAAAATATTGGACAAGTGATGCTGCAAAATGTCACTGAAGGTTAGATAATGCCACAGTGATCAGCAGAGTATTCTGGTACAAAGCTTCTGGTCTTCGCTACCAGAACATGGCACAGTCATGGAGAAAAGGTGTCACACTTCAGGTATGAGGACCTCAGTTTTACAGGAAAATCTTGAAGTTATTTTGTCTGTGGCATTCATGGAATTCTGACCCTCACTGAGGCATCTCATGGCATCATCTCACTGTTTTCTAGATAAACTTGTCTTTTTTTTTTTTTCCTCCTGAGTAAAGAGAATTGTGATGCATTTTGGAGCATGAAGTTGGGTTGAGCATTTCTGTGTGTGCAGCTCTTGCAAATGTGTGATTATGCACTTAAGAGGATGAGGATAAATCCACGTTGTGGATCTTTGGGCCTCTCAGTTTCATTGGAAATGATTTCCCATGAGCTGAGATGGATTTTAGTAAAGCAGAGAGAATGCTCACAATGGGGCACCACTTGAAGGGGAGTTTTTGTACAAGCACAGTGTGAACAAAGAAAAATGATAAGTTGACACAAGCACGTCTGTCTTCCTCAAAGGGTGATTTGGTGTCATATTTACCAACAGTTTCTGAGGTCAGTTCTTTGCTAAAAACAATGTGTCCATTATTCTAAAGCCACTTCTATATAGCAAAATTTAATTAACAGCTACAAGTGCCAGATATACAAAAATCTGTTCAATATATGTGTTTAAATGAATGAATTAAAGAACCCGAAATATATCAAGAGAAGTACAAGGGACTTGTAAGCCAGAGGAGATATCTGAACAGAAAGGACAAGCAAAGTAAGAAAGAAGTTTTGCTCAGCTATTCAGACCCCAGGGCCCTTTCAGGAGCTAACATACCATTGGATGAAGATACAAGAAAATGCACTGGCTGGGAGATCCTGGATCTCACCATGACGCCCACCATTCTGTCCTGTCTGAGACAGAATCTGCTCCCATTTTGTCTAAAAATAAACCATAAGTTGTCTTCTTTGTGACTAAAAAGAAAAAGAATGTCACAGCAGATAGTTTAGAGAAGTCTGTACAGGAATTTGCCTACAGTATGATCAACTTCATTGAATAGCAAAATAAATAGCTTATAGGCTGCTGTGACAGGACTGCTGCTGATGGCACTAGTTAGTTCAGCTTGCATGGGTGTGGTGACTTATCTACGCTGCATTTAGCAGCAGGTTGTACTTCAGGGTGTCAGCTGTCACACATCAAAGTGCTGCACTGAGGGCACTGTTGGTAATGGCAACTGTCTTCACACTTCCTGAGATGTGAAAGAAGGGGAGGACTTATCTGCAGAGTTACTGTGAGCAGTGTCTCCTTGGTACCATGAGTAGGTCGCGTCTGGTGATCCCATCATTTATTTCCCAGCAAAGTATGGTCTAGTTATTTGGATGGTGTATTCCAATGTAGCCCTTTAAGAGACAAGCTTGCTTTTGCTCCCAAGGCAGCAGGGGTGAAGGTAGCTGATGTCTTGCACTGGTTTTCTCCACCCCCAGCAAAAGTGTCCCAAGCCCAGCTGAATGTGCAGGAGGCAATGGATAAGGGGACGAGTCATGCAAGGCCTTCTATATTAGCAAAGGAAAATGTCCAAGATCTATCTGGGTAGCTACCTGGGTTTCAGAGCAGTTTGGTGTCCAGCAGGTATCACTGCTGTCACTGAGCAAATGTGTATTCAGGATGTTGGAAAACTTGATAGATTTCTGAAGTTGATTGCAGCAAGTGAAAGTTCGCTTTCTGTTTTGGAATCTGCTGGCTTAAACCCTTGTTTTTGTGTTGTTATTTGTTTCTTTATTAGTGCAACTTTGAATATTAGAGTAAAATGTACAGGTCATTATTAAAGTCAGTAGACTTTTGATATTTTTGCTATCATGGAAACAAGGTTTTCATCTTGGAAATAGTCACTTCTGAAGGGCATAGTGAATACATATATATAAAATAATGGAGCCTTATTGTTCAGTGAAGACCCTCTTAGAGTGAAAAATAAAAGGTAATGAAAAAACTTTTACTAGTATTTATTAAAAAATGTATCTTCTTGTGAACTGTGTATTCTTTAAGGCCTGACAATGTTTTTAATTCTGAAAGCATTCTATAGCATTTACTGAGAGTTGAGAGACTGTATGTGCTTTCATGCAGATCCTCTACAAAACATTGTGTCCTCCGCTGCTTGTTTGACAGAATTCAAGTTTCGTTCTACACTAACCTCATTAACTTCATTATGCAATCTCCATCCCATCCCCAGAGACTTGGCCATTGTCAAGGGCAGCTGCATTTGCTTATTACAAGACCCTCAGTCATTAATAGTACCAATACAAAGCAAAGCTCTTAATAGAACCCCGGCTTAGAATTCTAAATCAATCCAAATTTCTTTTTAAGTGCAGTAGCAATGTAGAGCTTTGGATGCATTTACCCTAAGGGCTGCTACTTATATATATTTGTAATTGCTTTGCCCCAAAAATTGTCTTATCTAATAGGTGGACAAATAAGTAGAGTTTTGTGCCTTAACAAGTTGAATCTTACATATTTTCAAGATGAATGGATAAGACTGAGAATCCTGCATCTGTGGAAACTTGTGTGTCTCAACAGTTCAAAGACATACTCCAGTGTACTTCTGTTAAGTGGACTGAGTATCCTATGTGCAGAACTCATTGAAATTCAGATCCTGCAATTCATATCGATCCTCTTATGTTATCTTCTAATATTTCAGAAAATACTCTCATCACAAATCAGGGCTAATTGGCCGATGCTAATGAAGAGAGGAGTGGATTCTAACATGAAGAATAAATCAACATTTCTTTTATTCATTGTAGAGATAGTTTATGAGTTGGGGCTGTCCAGGAGCTATGGCTCTTAAGGGTTTTGTAAAGTGATTCCATATCTGTTAAGGCTGTTGTGTTAGTATTTTTTTAATCCTAGCTTTTGTTTTGCAAGATCAGAGTTATTGCTACAGATAATTGATGCACAAAACTAATACATTGTAATGCTTATGTAGTAACTAGGACAACAGAATGTGAGAAGCAAGCAATGCAATGTAAGCCTTTGGTCTCAGTCCAGGGCAAAATGAATTGTTGTGCTGAAGGGAAAGCCTGAAGTGTCTTGTTGTTACCTCATCCCTCTGGGTCTCAGCAACTTTGCTTCTTGCCCGCTGTGGAAGAGGTGACATAATTTCACCAGTCCACTCCTCGTACCGTAGACTAACAGTGCACTGGGCTTCCTTACGTACAGGCATATCTAAAATCTCTGTGGAAGGAGACCCATCACATCAGAACTGGATTCAACTTTCTAGGCATGTTTCCAAGATTTAAGTTTTACTGAATGCGTCGGGAAGAACTCAGAGCTGACATTTCTCTGGGAGATGTTAATGAAAGGAAGGGGGTGAGGGGCGGTTGGTTTCCTTAGGAACAGAAAGACCTTAATCATTCCAGTTCTGCATTCTTGTATCGGTTGCCTGTAACATTTTAGATTGATTTCAGGATTCTTTTACATTCACTGTACTGCAGTAATTAAGATCTTATAAGCATTTGACTAAGGTTCTGTCTGACTTACATTACGATTAAAAATCCTGGGATTGTTGTGCATGTCTCAATTTGACTATCAGAACAATTTCTAACACTGCTTCTTGAAAGTAGAATTGATGTTTCTAGGGGCATCTGTGCTGATCAGTTGCTTGTCTTATTTATAATAAAATTTAAATAGCACGCACACTTCTCCTTTTAAGTAATCTGAGCACTGGTAATTTTGCTTACATTTAATAGTCAGATTTCCTGTGGCTTCTTTTGTGGCTACTGAAGTTATAAGTGCTTTGTTGTTGATAAGACTTAAGAAATAGAGAAATGCAAGCCAGCAGTCAAATAGGCTGCTGTGTGCAGAAATGCTACTAGAAATATCACTTGCAATGGGAGACTTACCTCAGTCTCACTCTCATTGTAGTTACTGCAATGTAAAATTGATGCTTCTGGGTCAGTGACAGCTTATGTTGCCATGTGACACTTTGGTAACCGAGCTTATCTTTCTTTGCAAGGGAGGCTTTCAGCTCCTCATATTTCCTCTTAGTGGGTGAACACTGAAGAGAGCACTGTTTAATATGACAACAACTTTGGAGGCTCTTGAGAATCCTGGAGTTACAAGTCTGATCATGTCATCATTCCTGTAGTTCCCAGATGGGATAGTTGCTGAACTGCCAGGCACGCTGATGAGACCTTAACTTTGGTACATTCTGCTTCCACTTAAATGTCCAAAGCCAATTGGGCATGTCTGATATTTTCATTTTGCTAGTGAAGTGCCCCAGATCCTGGGAATGCTGGAGATTCAGGAGTGAGAGCTTCATGAATTTCATGTATCGTCAGATTTTATAGATAGAACAATATCCTTTTTCACCATCTGAATATGTGGTCCTTAATGAATAACAAAGAGCATTGGAACAAAGAGGAAACAGGCGTATTTTTATGAGAGGGTTTATCGTTAGCGTCAGTTATAATGGTTGCTATGTGAGAGTGAGGGCTGGAATCCATCCCTGTGTTGCTATGTGACATCAATGTCACACTTGTTACCTGAGCAGTAAAATCACATCATGTATTTTAAATGCATTTCCAGATTTCACTCCATAAATAGCACCTTTATGGGGAGTTTTAGAATTGGAGCTCCTCGGGAGCCAGCATCATTGCAATCAGCACACACAAATAGGTTACTTAAGCTATGAGACTGAGCCTTGAGCAGAATCTTGAATCAAAGGAACTGTTGGCAATGTTATGCAAATGCCAGCCTGACAAAGGCCCATGCTTTTTGGTGCTCTCATTGTGACTTGAAGCAGGCGTTGAAAGGATGGATAGAGCTGGACTGTGACTTTTTATTATTTTCCTGTAGCCCTATATGAAAAAGTATTCATTTCCTTCCTGAATTGTTTCCTTCCAGCCTCACTGCCCATCTTTCTCTTTACACAAGACTGTTACTTGAGCACCTGAGTCCTTGTTTACACAAACAGATGTGCTCATGTAACCCGAGAAGTGATTTTAAAGCAAATCACTACTCTTGTGCAAACCTCTTTTAGCAGTTGTTTTCTGCAGTTTAGCTTTGATCAACTGGCAACAGTTTAAAACTAACTGGGTGCAAGATATTTCCATAGAAATAATCTAGGCATCTGTATGGAGGTTTGCACCTGCTTAACTAAATCTCTTTAATTCAACAAGGTCAGAATAATGTCCTTTCCCCACATTTGAAAAATCTGATATTTCTTCACTGTCACTTAAAAGTCTAGATATGAGTGGCTGGTTTCTGGCCTCAGTAATAGCTCTGTTCTTTTCTGTCAATTGATCAGCATTTGTCAGTCAGATAAGTGCATCAGCAAACCTGAACCTTTGCAAAGCATTAGCTTTAGTTTCCTCAGCAACCTATGCAGTGAAACGCTAGTTTTGGCTTAGTGAAGGATTTTTCCTAATTTAATTAAAGCAGTGCAGGCTTGCATGCAAATAATTCTTTACATTTGCTGAATGTAAATGCTGCTAGCTAAAGGCTTTTTGAACTTTTCTCAGTTGCAAAATTTGACTGGAAATTGTGTGAATTATTATTTGGGGCTTTTTGTGGTATTGCCATAGTTTTGTAATTACATTTTCAGCACTGAAACTCAGAGATCTGTGAACAAAAGGAGTAAAGAGGGGGAAAAACTGAACAGATTGCAATAAAAAATAATTGTTGACCACAGGCCACCTTGAAGGTTAGCTCTGGTGACATTTTTGGTCTTAATTTCACACTCTCACTGCTTTTTGTGAGATATCTGCCCTGTACCTGCTTGGTGAAGGTGCAGTTGTTCATAAAACTGGCTTCACTGGATTGCTAGCTCCTCTCTGGCATTGTTAGTGGATGTTTTCCTGGATTCATATTACTTTAAAACATTATTTATAAAGATGTTTTGAAAATTCACAGCCAGAGAAAAAATACACTGTGTAAATTGCATTGTTTTGTATTTTAAGTAATTCCCTAAGACAAAGCCCAGAGTCATTCCTGCAGCTGCTGTTACCTCTAAGTAATACCAACTGCTTTTATCTCTTCAGTTCCCCACCTAGATCATAGATAGGATATTTCCATCCTCGTTACAGTGGAACAAGATGTGAATGGAGTTTGATACTACATTATCCTACCACTAGAAGGCTTCATGAAGAAAAGAATATAGTTGGTTCATGGTTTTAGCAGCCAGCATGTTGATGGTGTCAATAAGAAGCCAGAGATATTGCAGAGCCAGTGATTTTAAGAGCACCTGCTTTATACAAAGAAGCTGTGAATCTCTGGGCAGGGCTCGTTTTGTATATTGTGTGTAGTGTTTGAGTGCTCTGCAAAAAAAAAAAAGCTAAATCGTTTTCCACAGAGCCAGTTCAGAACCAATCTGTCAATCATAAAAGATGATTTACGAGAACCAGTTTGTGTCCTACAAAAACTGTCAAAATCCATAACATGACAGAATGCAAGATGTGGAAAGAATAACTTACACGATACTCAGCCAGTCAACAAATTGTCTCTGGAACATGCTTAGGTAGGACAAGAGGTTCTATGATGACTGAAGTTTTATCTGGTGAGTCTGACCAGTTCAAACATGACTTGCTGATTTTACCTGGCATAAACCTTTGCGTAGTCAATGGTCACTGTAATGAGCCTTTGGCCATCAGAGCATGCTCTCTTGCTGATGCGACAGAGGCTAGCTGCACTGGAATACGGGAATGAACCTTTTGAAATCTGTTAACATGAAGGTTTTTTTGAAGGAAAATGGTTGGAAAATGTTGTTCCTCCATTACTACCTTTCTGCTGAATTGGAAGAGTGAGAGTTCCTGGTGCAGTGACTCAAAAGGAAGTGGCACATAGGAGAGGCTTAAGTACTGTGCTCCTAGTTCTTGAATGCCAGGTGAGTGTCAGCAAAGTGTTCCCCTTAAGGGAAGCAGTATTTCTCTGCACATTTCAGGCAGATGGCTTCTCTTGCCTTGTGGAGGATATATATTTTTGTGCCCATCTGTAAAGTTAGGAGTTGCTCTGTATTTTCCTTGAGTTGATTAACCTAAATTATATCCTGGAAACACTATAATCTGATGCATTATCCCTTGATAGGATGTAAGTTTTCTGTTCTTTTTTCTCGCATCCTTTTTTCTTTGTCCCTTACTGGGTTTCTTTTATGCTAGAAGTGCTAGAAGAAATGAAAACTGGAGAAAATTTTATTTATACCTACTCTAAAATCTCTATCTTAAGCCTGTTGTTTAAGAATGTAAGTAATTGTAAATAAAAGCTGCTACCTGGAGACTGGAAGAGCTCTGTGATTAGAATGGCTGGACTCTAATTCTGGTCATGCTGCTTGTTTTTAGTTTGACTTTGTAATCCTCTCAGAGGCCTACAATTGGAGGAGAGTGTGCTGGTGGTATGAGCAGTTTGTACTTGCTCTCTTATGCTTCTTCCTTAAAGTGACTGCTCCTTTCTGCTGTCAGAGGTGGGATGGATAGGCTTTGTATAGATCTATAGAACGTTTATGTTGTCACAGTGAAGATGTAGACCAATTATACTGTTATCATTTTACAAATGAGGAAAGAAAAGTGGAGAAGTTGTAGCCATTCACTACTAGTTGTAGGTGGATTATTCTAGATAAGTGGCAACATTTTATTGGGATTTGGTGGGATTTAAGTTCAGACATTTCTAGTTCATCATTCTGTGTTTAAATTTAACAACACTGAATAGATTGTGACTAGAGAACAATAAAAATTAACCCTTGACACTGAAAACAATGACTTTTTCATCAATGCAAAAATATTTTTCTCTAAACAATCCTGTGTATTCTGGTAGGGGGTGAAGTAATTCCCTTCTGTTGGGCTAGTCATGTTGATTTAAGAAGCTGAAGTCTCTAGAAACAATACACAAGAAACACAAAGAGTAAGAATAAGCTGGACTCTCAGGAGAGATGCAAATGAGAAAAATGTCTCTTGATACTTCCTGTTAAATTCTTTGCCCAAACAAAAGTCTTGGACAGCTGAGGAGAGGGAAAGTGTAGAGAGGGTTAGAGGAACTGAAGAGGTATACAAGTTTGTGTACTATTTTATTTTAAAAAAACCACCATAAGCCGTAGTATAAGTCACAGGTATTTTGGTTTCTATAAAATCAGAATCCTGTTTAACCAGCTTTAAGTTGCGTTGGTGGTCTGACATGCAAGCCACGTCCCATGGTGTCTAACAGACAGGGAGTTCCCACCTGAAATGGCCTTTCTGAGAAGGTAGGTGCTGAGTGCTTAGCATGAAATCCGGAGATACAAATGCCCAGGCACCAAGACAAAGAGGAACAGATCATACCAGTTCTTTACTTTGAGATACGCTTTTGGGTTTATGTGAATCAAAAGGTGTAGAGTACTCAAATGTGTCTGCCATCTTTGAAGATAACTCCATGAACTGACCATGTGGAGCCAGGGTGGGTTGTGTTTCTTGTCCTGGAAAGAGACTGTCCCATCAGGAGAGCAGCTCCCTTCTAATATAGAGTGATACATTTGTTTTCCTCTTGTCACTAAACTAGAACAGAATGTCCTATCCCGTATTGTAAACCCCAAAGCAAGGCTGTTAAAACTGGATTTATCAAAAAGTGAGAAAAGAAGCAGTGGAACATAGAAATCTTGGCAAGGTGTGTATGTTCCTGGGCACTGCTCATATTGCCACCATAACTTTTTTTTTTTTTATCATGTTAAAGACAGCATTTAATTCTGGCTCAGGCCAAAACTAGTGAATAATTTCTGGGAAAACATTTAAGCACATTTTAAATTTTAAGCAAGTATTCTCTGAAGTCTCTCCACTGAGAGCTAGCCGAGTTCACACTCCAGAGCTGTCTTATGCCAGCGCAGTATGTGAAAGCTTGTAAGGATAAACTGGCCTTCTATTAGCCTTCCTCACCTCTTCACAGGTCTGCCTTTCTGCTTCACCCATCTGCTCTCTTGTTCCTTCCGCTGTTTCTGGAAAAGACTGGAGGAAAGAAGGTTGAATTCAGGAAAGGAAATTGTCACTTGGACTGTACCTCCTTTTAACAGGCCCTTTTAGATCATTGTGATGTCATTGCGATACGTATATAGGTATCGTGAAGCTATTTTGATGAGACAGTGGGCTTCAGGTTCTATAACATCTTTATTAGTGCCTGGCTGTACTATGATTTTCTTTTTACTTTTTATCCAGTTTCTGATCAAAGTTGTTCTCATAATTACCTGAAAAGACTTAGTTTCTCCCTGTTTTAATATGGTCAATGTTCTATTGATCATATCAAACCCCTTTACAGGTGGGATCGAAATATTCTAATATTTTGCACAGTTTTCTTGAACCACACCATCCCTCCCTTGCAAATTAACAGTGATTTATTAAACCCTTGTAGGAAAGACAACAAAACTACAAAGCAGTTCAGACAGACTTTCCTGTAATAATCCTATTGTTCTTTTGTGGCTTCAGCACTCAGATCTCAACAGTTAATTCTTTGAGCTAAATGGAAATGATTATTAAATAAAATAAAAAATGCCAGCATCTTCTGTGGTGGAAGAAATGCATTTCCTAGAAACTGCTCTACTTGGCGCATGGGGCTTGCATATAATTTGTTACAGTAGTAAAGCTTTGTAATGTTGCTTAATTAAAGCAATGGATTTTGAAGGGAATGGTAGGATAATGGGAAGGTTTTGTAAGTATGGGACTATAATTAATTGTCTAGATTCTGAGCAGTCATTGCCATTAGTTTTTTTGCCTTCCATATAAAGTGGAAGCAGCACCATATAATGCCCAGGAGGACCTTGGGTCCAGGGCCATGGGTTACATCTCAGAAGATTTTTGGCATGCCTGCATCCATGGGTTCATTCCTTTAGGAGTTCTGCCCTAAAGATAAAGTTTGGTTTGTGACAGTTCGTCTGTCATTAGAAGGGTTGCTGGCAGCTCCAGGGCAAAGGGTAAGATACAGCTGGGGTACCAGCCTGCCTCTGCATTCAGTAATTGACAAGGCATCAGGAATGATAGGATGAAAGCTATGCAGATTAGCACCATTATAATGAGCCAGAAATCCTATCAGTAAAGAAGGATCTCTCACCTTTAAGGCTAAGGTCAACACTTCTTAATTCTGTAGAATGATGCCAGTTCAGTCAGCACGTGCATTTGAAACAGACCTTGATCCTTTATTCCGTGGTGCCGAGGAGGATGGAGCTACCAATGAAGCGAGAGTTGATACAGATGGTGAATGTAGAGTAATTCCCAGAGTCTGTGGTGTCTGTCTGTGCATCTCCATTGTAGCCCTGCAGGGCTGCATCCTGCCAGCATGCTGAGGATTTTCTAGTTTCCTTGGAAAAACTGTTCAGGTTTGATCAGTATGATGGGTGACCTCTCATCTTTACCTCAGGAAGTTCTCCCATTCTGATGGAGCTATCCGGAAGTAACCTCATGTTCTTCTTGTCACCCCATTTTCTTATTTGTAGCTCACACAAACTTGTGGAATGGATACTTGCTGAAGATCTCCCAGTGCCCCTGCAGTGACTTCTGGAACTATATGGTCATGCTTATCTTTACAGAAGTCTTCAATAAATAAATACAGTTTCTATATCTAGCAAGCAGTAATAAAATACTTTGCTTTTGCAGTTTTCTGCTCCAGTTGCTAGAAGCCCTAAAACAAGAAATAGCATATAGACTTTCACGGGTCATCACATGTTGCCTTAGGCTTGGATTTCTAGCTGGAGAGAGCCAGGAGTCACTGGAAAAGTATTAGAGCAGGCAGCAGCCATTTCCCATTGAGGTGTGTTACATGGCCTCAAGAGCTGTGCTATTGGTGTTGGGGAAATAAAAAACAAAACAAAACCAAACAACAAGCAAGCAAACAAACAGAAACCCCAGCCAAACAAAACAACCAGACACCTTGCCAGTTATGTACCAAGGGATTGCAGTGCTGACTTCTTACAGGTTCCATTCAAATCTAGAGGCACTTACCATGACAGACCATACATTTTATCAAAACTGAAACAGTAACAAGATCAGAACCAGGCACATACCTGTAATGGTCATGTGATTACAGTCGTGAGGCTTTTTCAGTAGATCATGCAGGCATGTGTATTGCCCTGAAGATTTTTTTATTTTTTCCTCCTGTTATTTCTCATTTTGCTGCTTTTCTGCTTCCTGTCTGAGAGGCTAGCAGGGAAACTTTTCAGCTCTGGCTGAGTTGTCCTCCTCAGATATCCAGCAGAAGTGATACCTTTGGTCACACCAAGGCTGTGACTGCCCAGCTCACAGCCATTGCTGAGCGGACACAAAGCTGCACCAGCATAAACCTTTTGCAGAGCAGAAGTTCCTATCTGCACTGGCTTCCCTAAGAAAACCAGAGTAATCTGCCCCAGTGCCAACTGAGGCTCGCAGCAGTTCGTCCTGTATGTATTATGGTAAAGCAAGAAGGATGACTTGGGTCTGGCTGCTAATAATGGTCATGACCAAAACCAATCCATCAGTGTACGCAAGACCAGAATTCTTTCTCCAAGTCATTCCTGTGCTTCAGTGAATATCAAGAGCTCTTGACTCTGCCCACTGCTTTGTGCTTCAACTTAAAGTGAGATGTGTCACAAAGCCGAGAAGCCTGATACACTCTTTGGAGAAAACAGTCAAGGGAAAAGAAACAGGTGGCACTGTGTAAAATAAAATGGGGAAGTTTATTAAGTATAGGGAAGGTCCTTAGATTGCTGAGGCAGATACCCTGTCTTGTTTGTAGCTTCATCATTGCTAAACTGCCTGCTACTTGTTTAAGGACAAGCAGGCTGCTATTTTAACAGGAAAAAAAAAAGGTACAGTGTTGAAAATAAAGCAGTTCTCTGTACTTGGGTGGAGGGTTGAAGAAGGCTTGACACTGAAGCCACATAGTTTTGCTTTTGAAAGTTTTTTGAGAAAAATCTTGTCCTCGAACTCTCTGAATATCAAGCCATGCCTCTTATTTACTGGTACTTGCCACTCAGTTAACACTTCTGCTCTTGCACACACCATCAGGGTGTTAGCCACAGGATGTTGCAGTGAAACTCGTAAGTCTTTGTTTTTAACTTTATAGTCTGAAAGCATACCCGATAGCTGGTTAATGCAGCAAATTCTCCTGTCTGCTTGGGCTTGATGCATGCAGAATGATCAACTGTCCTGCTCTCCTGAGCTATACTGGGCTTCAAAGACAAGATATAAGTATAAAGCCTAGACCAGGCACTACAGCCACATCTTCGTATCTCCCCAGTTTAAATTTAGTAGCTTAGTAGGTTTTAGTGGACGATGGTGCTCTTCAGGGCAGGAGAAAGCATGACGAGCTGTGGGTACAGTAGCTTAAACAGTTCTGACTTCTACCTGGCTTACTAATTTTGGCTGTAATGCTCAGGTGTGTGGGCGGTGAGGCAGTTCAGGAAGTTAAGGTGTCTGTAAGGGAATTAATTTTTTTGTGGTTGGTGTTTGGCTGTTTGAGTTACCTCAGCCGGCTGCCGTCAGGCTACAGCTGCCTGATTACATAAGCAGCAGTGTTGGTACAAGGCAGAGGGTAGGAAAGTGCAGCCAGGGACTGGGTGCAGAGGAGGTTTTGGTTGGTGTAATTGCCTGTGGAATCACACCCTTATTTCCATCTTGTATTGCTGCTTTAATACCTAGGCTGGAGAAAACCACAGGGCAGCTTTCGGTGTCAATCGATTCAAACAGGAAGAGAGGCTCTTTGCAGGTCAGAGAAGAGAGCACAGAGAGCAGGCACCTCTGCTCAGGCAGTTAGCAGAGGAGGAAGAATTGCAGTCCTACTTTTACTTTTGTCTCTGCTTTATCCACCACCTGTAGTGCGTTTGAACACAGCTCCTTTACTTGGTATGTGGCTCTAATAAAAACAAGAAATGTTTTAATAAAGGATCTTGTATTGAGGTGAAGGAGATGGAGCATCCTGAATTCTGTTCTTGAGATCCTCCTTGTACAAGAAGGCTGAAACAAACTCTCTGGGACGCGTTGCCTCTCTAATCTTTCAGAGTAATTTTTATAAACACGTATTCCTAAAAAGCTGCTTTATCTATTTGTGTTGTCTATGGGAGTGACCAACACTTTAAAACTCGGATGTCTCAAAGCAGTTTTGTATGTGCATTTTGCCTTTAAGTTGGCTTATGCAGTTGTGCTTAGGTATGCAAATTGTCTGTGTGTTTTCTCTGAACAATCAGCTATTTAGGCAAAGGAGCTGTGTGAAAATACATCTGCGAATGGAGCCTATTTACCATCCAGGACCTCACACTTGATTTTGTATAAGTAAAATTGGTTACTGTTTTAATACAAAACTGAGTTAGAACAGGCATTTATTTAATTGGCTGAACTTGAAAGTCCGGCTTTATTTATGTAGGGAATTCCGAGCATCTGAATAGATGCACCACAAGTCATTGGCAATCTGAGACTGTTGCTTTTATTAAATTCTGGGGTGTTTTTTCCCCTCTAAATTTTTTATTACAAATAAAAACCCTGCTATGTGTGAGCACTCAGTAACTGGCAATCAGCTGGGTTCACAGATGCGGTTAGAACTCTTGCAAAGGCTAAATTCAATCCAGTGTGTAAACGTGGTGGATGAAGTGTTAAAATAAGCTATTTGCTTTGGCCCAGCATGGACCTTGGCTTTGGCAGCGTGTTTAGAGGTTTGTTTTGGGGGCTGGTAGAGATGGGTCATTAGGAGAAGTAGTGCCAACAGTGTCTGAGGTGACTGACGATGGACTTGGATGGGGATCTGCTGCATTGACAGATGGGATGAATGGCAGGAGTATCAGCTCCAAAGGGAACTCCTTGTGTGAATTTCTTGGCTAGACAGTAGGTGCTACTATTCAGCCCCTAATGAAAAGGCAGCTGAGGGGAAAATATTTGAGAAGAGAAAATGGCAGCCTGACTGAATGCCCCAGTCAGCACGCTGGCACGTAGACAGTGTGGTCAGTGACCTTTCCTAGCAGGGACAATTCCAGTTCCTATGGCTGGATGCAGGTGGTGGGTAAAACTGAATCTAATCCTAGCTCCAGGTGTGAAGGTATGAGGTATCTGTATTTAAAGTAATTGTTCCAGTTTTCAGAGAGCTATCCTGGTGATAGGGCCCGAAGCTGCTTTAATCTTTCTTTTTGCGATGCGAGGGACAAAGCTGCAGCAGTAATGAGAAAAGGAAGGACAGGCTGCAGAAACATGAGTTGCATTGAAGAGATGTGCTTCACGTCTCCCAGCAATGTAACTTGATTAACTTCAGATGAAGTGAGCTAAAAATCTAGCTGGTTTTCATTTAAAAACGTCAAAATACTTTGAACAAATGGGTTTTGATCACAAAGCCACTTCTAGTAAAATTAGAATTTTAGTAATTCCTTTTAAGTTTTTCAATCTATTCTCACCTCTGTAAAGAAAGAGCAAGTGGATACCAAAGCTACATTTTTAGTGTTGCTCTAGAATATGCATAAATTAGAAACACAACTTCAAGCTCACTTTCAACCTCCTAAGCATGGCAAAAACATTTGACCCGTCAGTTCTAAATAGCTCCAAGTGGAGGTGACCTTTTAATATAGCCCATAGCTGAGAGAGCCCTGTCCATCCTCATACACACCCAGGCAGCACTCCTATGGCCTTGCAAACATTCAAAACAAGTCAGAGGCCATGGGAATGCTGGGGAGGGCAGGCTGCTTGCTGGAGCCATTCAGTTCAGGGCCTGCTAGTGGGCTTTACTCTCTCTCAACTTCCCCTTTATGTTTAAGATATAATGGTCTAATTCTTTGCTGTGATTCAGAGGAAGCTGGGGTTTAAGACTGTGTGAGATATGATTGTGTTCTGCAAGAGCATGTGTGCAGAGAAGAAATGCCACAATGAGAAGGAGCTTTTCTTTAGTCTGTCACAAATAAATAATAAATGTACATGAAGAGGAACTATGAAACCCAGCTCTTTGCCTGGCTTGGGCCAGTAGGACAGGCAATAATTTTAGAGAAGAGTCTTGCCTAGATCTTTCCTAGATCTTTGACCTGGCAAAGTGGCATAATTTTCCACTTGTCTGAAAAGGAATGGGACAGGGTAATGTTGAGTATTAGTTGCAGTGAAGAATTTAGGTCTGGCTAGGCATGCCAAACTGCTGCTTTTTTGAATAGCCCAAATATTTTAAGTCTGGAAAACTGGGCAAGAACCCTGACATGATTAAGCCCTCTGAGGATGTCTGAGGTGCTCTGTGGACAGAGGCTGGCTCCAGACTACTCTGCAGCAGGCTCGTGCTCCTCTGTAGACGTTAGGGGTGTAGCGCTATTTGGGAAAGAGAAACAAGAAAGCAAGGCCCATAAGTAACATTGTCTGCCTTCAAGAAGATTTCTGGTTTGGTTAAAATTTTGGCAGTCAGATGGTGCATGGTTTAAAATGGTGCAGATGTTGTTAGATTGAGCTCGGTTAGGAAAACTAGCTCTGATCAGCTACTGTACTTTCAGGAAGCAGCTTCTCATCAGCTAAACCGTTCCTGCTCAGGGCTAGTGACAAAAAATGTCCTCATGAGGTTAGTTTCTCTAATTCCTCTTTTGAACCAACATGTGAAAGATGCTTTTTCTTTTATTTTCTTTTTTTTCCCCCTCTTTTTTGTGTGTAAATAATTGCAAAGACATCAAGGCAGATTTGGCAAGGTGCAGCTGTCTGTACAACCAGTCTTTGCAGGAAATCATAATCAGCAGTTGTGTGTGAGCAACGACTGAGGGTGAAGCACATGCAAAAGGGCAGCTCTGAAGCTGTGTTCCTTTCTTTTTTTGTGGTAGGAAGTGTAAATGTGTTGTGTTTCTTTCAAAAGAAACTCAAACTCTAAATGAACATATTTTTTTGATTAGTTAGATTTACTCGAACGTTGAAAAATTTTCTGCCATGTTGCCTGGGAATACCTCTCTCCAGGTGAAATTATGATGTAACTGAAACCAGACGGCTCCCTCTTGGGTTTTTTTGTTTGTTTGCTTTAATCAAAGTTGAGTGAAAAGGCCTGAGTTCTTGCATAGGAAGGGTGCATTAAGTGCTGGGCAGTTTTTACAAGCTTACTCCCTGTACTTACTTACAGAGAGGCTGGTGGTCTGATCAGAGGCCAGGGACCTTTTGTTCTTATTTACAGCTTTATTCTTTAGTGAAGTATGAAATTGTAGTATGGACAAATATTTACTACGTAGTCAAAATACAGAAATGGATATCTCTGTAAACGGATAATTTCTTTTCTCAGAAGACATTTAGTGTGACCTAACCAGTAGTTTGTATGAAGATAATAAATTGGAGACTAAACTTTGCTTTTATTGATTTCATGATGGGTGATGTGCCACTTTGCCTCGCGGCCTTTGCATGGGGAACATGAAAATTCAGATCAGCATCCTTCTTGAGATTCAGTTTCCTTTCCATTTACCTGCAGAAGGTTCAGCCTTTAGCTCACAGATAAGCATGCCTTAACTGCTGATTTTAAGAGATGGGAGAAATCATGGTGGGGAGAGCATGACATGCAGTTCTCTGCTCTGGTTAGGAGGGGGAGAGAGCTGAATCCACAAACATCAGCCTATCCTGCCTGTAACAGAAAAGGCTCGAGGCAGTCAAAGTTCTCTTACCTACTCCCCATACCTTCTGGGATTCTCCCCCTTTTCACCAAATCACATCTTTTTCCATGCATTTGAAGTTTTTGGAGGCCTTTCACAGGCTGCAGAGAAACAGACGCTCTCTCCTTGGGCTCCGGTGGTGACAATCCCAGAAAGTCAGGGCCCTTTGTGGAGTTTGTACTGCCTGGGAGGAAAGCTGCGTTCCGCACTGGCACACCACAGGCACTTAAGCAGATTTCTCCCAGCGGGAAATGTCAAGCTCCAAAGGGCAGGAATGCTGGTGCTGTGTGCTGCACCGGACCCCGGTGGCTGGTTATAAAGGAGGAAAAGTTCTTTAAGAATTTCCAGCTCCAGCCAGGGAGCCCATACAGATATGGCTGCTTGTGAGGAGCCTGAAGGGACCTAACTGTGGTTGCTGCACAGGCAGCAAGCAGGATAGTCTCCTAAAATAAAAATAACTTGGGAATTTAAGTCCCTTGACCTATGACTGCACCTATGCCTGGTATACCTGCATGGAGATCCTCAAATGCAGTTACTAGTACTTGCTGCCTAAAATCTGTGGGCCAGACCAGAAATCGGGACTTCAGGACAATTTTGCTGGCATTTCTACTAGCTGCTGCCAATTCCAATACCAGGTTTTTGGATAAGGCACCTACAGATGTCAGTGCTTCCCATTTTACCTCCACTATGAAGACTGATAGGAAACCTGGTAGCACATGAACAGATCCGATGGAAATACTTCTGAGGACCTCTCTTAGGTGAAATGTCTAGTTTTGAAAGTTTGATTGTTGTTTTGGTGGGTTTGGGTTGTTTGGTTTTTTTTTTGTAGCTCTGACTTTTGTCAGTTGAAGGTACTGTTCAGTTCAGCCAGCTTGCATTCTTAAACTTAAGAATCAAGTGATTTGTACATTATACATTCGAGAGTTTGATTAGATACACAACCTGATATAACCCCTTCATGTGTAAGTCAGTGAATGGAATACTGCTTGTTCAGCTTGTTAGCTCTTACCTACAGAGGAGTTGAGATCAGATAGACATCTCCTTGAGAAGATACCCCTAGAAGCAATCCTAATATTTATATCTGAAGTCTGATGCTAAACTGGCTTATGAGACTCTAAGTACATATCAGCTGGACATAGACAAAATGTTCCTAGTGAAATAGAATCCTGGGATTTTGTTACATATGCGACATAGATCAAGTTTGTAGGTGACCTGAGATCACTGTACTTGGTCCCAGTGTATACTCACAGGGTAGTTTGGAACACAGGTCAGTAAGCCTGCTGGCAGGAAGCTGAACTGCTCTGTGTCAGTTTGCTCAGTGATTCCACTGAAGTTGCAGATTGGTACAATTCAGGATCGTGACATAAACTCAGGTGCTGGACTCGCGTGCAGACCAGTGAAATTACGTGGAGCTGCACGCGATGGCAGTTCTGGTTCCCTAACCAGTCACTCGAGTAGAATGGTTAACTTTGTGGCTCATTACACACATTTAGAAACTGAGTATGCAAGATAAGATTCAACCTTTTTTAAGCTTTTATCTGTTCTCTGTGGTCCTTACCTACTGGAGGGATAACAGTGGTGAAGTCCTAGGCCTCCCTCTGTTCTAGACCTAGTGATGTAAGTAACGTGGGTCACATCCTGAAGCTTTTCTGTGTTGTTTACTGGACCCATACTCCCGAAGCAAACTTATGTTAAAGGAACATAAAGGCTAAACAGACACAGACATGTCAGGATTTGTTTTCTATATAAAGAGGAATGAAGTAAACCACACTATTCAAACCAATTACATCCTGAAAGCATTTTGAAGAGTTCCACAGTGCAGTAAGATGATCAAAATCATCTCATATTGTATAACAGGGAGAAAGACATGAAAAGACCAATAAAAGCGAGAATATTCCAAAGGCTTGATAGAATTAGGCACATAACTTTCTTAAGCTCCTTGGAAAATCCAAACAAATACATTTTCTGTTGATATTAAAAATGGGCCAGGGATAAATATTCACAGAAGAACATGCTTAAGCTATGAGTCTGCAGAGGAGAACAGAGGGGTTTTTTAATGCACAATAATGAGAATATTCAAAGTGATTTAGGGGTAGTGTTGGAGAAGAGGCAGAGCATGAGGAGGAGTTGAGACAGGACATATGAAGGAGTTGGTAGAAATGAGTCCTGAAGGATTTCAAAGGTGAAAAATGTAGCTTTTCTTGGGCCCTGATAGGAATTGGGATCTTTTGACTTGCCTGAGGGTGCAAATATTAGTGACTGAGGGGAGGAGAGGATAGCAGAGGTCAGGGTAATGGTAGAGAAGAGACAATGGACCCCTCTGCAGTACCAGCCTCTTTTTCACTTCACAAAAAGGTTTTGTAATTCAAATGAAAACAAACCCTCCTTAAGAAAAGGGTCTCTCTTTGGAACAAGAAAGGCTGTAACATATTTCACTCTCACTTCCCTTTGGTTTCACCTTCCTTCATCACTCAATGCATGAATGAATTTGTTCTAACCTTTTTTGTTGTTTCAGAATTCTGATGTAAACACCAGCATGTTGGAAATACGGATATAGTCAGGGATCTTTTGGGAGCTTTCTTTGTAAATGACTTTTTCTAGGAAGTGCTGTGAGATCAATTCATTAGTGATGAGTCCCAGAATATGACTGTGCTGAGACTGTCTGTGCACATTAATTTTACATGTGTCAACTTGCAATGCCCTCACGTTTGTAGCATCTGTGCTGAGAGACATAGTCACTGGTTCACTTCTAGAAATGATTTAGGAACAGCCATTGCCCCAGAACTTTGTATTTCCAGATGCTGCGAAACTGTTGCGGGCAAGGAGGGTGGTCTAATCTAAACTTAGCACCCAGGCTCCCTCTTCATGGGAAGAGAAAGGTACTTCTGGAGGGTAATTCAGCCTTTCTTCTTAAACACGGCTATTATAGTGGAGTGGCTCATTCTCTGAAATTGCCTGTCCATTGCTTTCTGTTGTGGAAGGAACCTGTATCCCTAATTTAGGGTAGACTTCAACTTTTAGCTGGGTGCAATTAGATGAGGTGAATCCCAGCCACGGTGATTTGTTGACAGAAACCATTTTGTGATGGACCCACGTCAAGAGAGTCAAAGTAAATAGTAGTTGGAATTTCTGACTCCCTCAAGCACCACGGAAAATCCCAGTGCTATGCAAGGCCAGTATTTTGCAACTGTTTTTCATTACCTTTGATGTTATAGACAGTGTAACACTCAATGACAAGACAGATGTAAGATAAATCAGCCAAGCATGGTTATAACCGCGTGAGCCTTAAAATGCAGCATTGGTGAAGGACAATCCAGTTTGATTTTTGGAAGCATCTCAGGCATATAGCTTGCATAAGCAGTGGCTGTTTCTCTTATGCAGTATATAAAAAAATAATCCATTTTTTTATTCGAGCATTTTATTCGTACATACACTTGGATAATTTTAAACAGCTGAGTTTCTGAATGCTTCCTCATATTTCATTTGGTATTTATCAGGATTCACCATATGTCAGACTAAGAAGTGGGGAAGAGGTTTCAGATTGCTGTGCACAGTGCTTAGTTAATGTTTATTAAATTGCCAGTATCAGTGGAGGTTTTGTAATTTGTATAGATCTATTTATTGCTTGTATATCTATACAGTTATTAAAAAAAATACCTGAAAGTATGCTTCAGATAAAAAGATCTCTCTCCTGTGATACATCTGGATTTTACAACTGAAGCTGCATTTACATTCTGATGGTCTTTGCAGTTTCACCTGCAATGGAGTCTCCTACAAATGGTCATGGCCTCTTGTGGGAAGAGATGATTCATGCTTCAACATCCATGGTTTTGTGTGTGTGAAATGGTTGTGATGCTAAATTACGACACTGGAATGAACTTAAAAGGAGGAAGTGTGGCTGTGGGTGGTGTGGAGGGTGGAGTTGGGACGTATGAGACAGACAGACATTGTGCCCAGGAATATGGGAGTAATGTTCTGAAGACAGACATCTTCATAATTACTTTCACGAATAGTGAAATGAGTATCATGGAGCATAGGTGATCAGTAGAAATAGTTCACCTCATTTCACGTCCAACTTAGCCCAAGATTATGCAAAGGGCTGTAACCTTTGGCAAAGAAGTGTCATTTAAAAAACTGTGCAGTCGAGTCTGTTTGCCCTTCTGCTTAGCAGCAGGCAGTGATGCAAGCTTACAGCTCAGACTGCCTCAACTGTGTGCAGAGAATGCTTGATATTCCATAATGTACAGTACTACTTATTTTTATTATTATTATTTGAAATCATCTTGGTTAGCTAATAGTTTAGTTCCTCTTCAGGGGATAGATTAAAAAAAAAAAATATATGGACCAATAAGGTTTGAGGCTGTAAAGCCAATTTGATACACAGGAAGCCTGAAATTAGGGCAATAAAAGATATTTCTGATACTATTTCCTCTTACTAAACATCTCTGCCTAGCAGGCAAGTCCCTGTTCAGCTGTTTGTTGATGAATTAATTTGGCTGTAGAGCTGAGCTGCTTTTTGCAGAGTTGCTCTCTCCCAGCTGTGGCTCTTGATTGTTAGAAGAGGATCTAGAGAAAAATATTCTTCATAGGTGAAATATTCTGTGCAGGAATTTTAGTATAATGCACTTACCTGATGCTTAAGTTCTTTCTTCCTTTCCCAGACACTAACAATTTAAAATGTGTTTTTATAGACATGTTAATATAGCAGCAGGTAATGGAGCAATGAGTGAATATGGGATTGCCAGGTTACAGTGTAAGAGGTAGAGTAATAGACTCTTTAAATGTAGTAGAGTTGCTTCAGTCTTGTTTCATCTTATGTGTGGAACACTCGTAATGTTATAGGAGTTGCTTCTGATTTCTAATATTTTAACATAAATTTCACAACTGAAAAACCTGAAACAGGTCCAGCATTCTACATGTATATGCTGGCTCCTGGCCTGGAAGGTAAGACATGTTTGAAAAAACCAATTGTCTGAATTGACACAAGAATGACTTGTCTGTCCTTAAAATCTCTAGGGTGGAAGTTGCTAGGTCTTGGTTAACAGTGCACAGAACTGCAGACCACTCCAGGATCAACAGAACTGAAGTAGATTCACCTCCAGTTGCAGTGTCTTGATTCCCAGTTAGCTGGTAACCCAAAGCTGTGTGAGCATTCAGTGAAAGGTCTGCACTCAAGTGTTTCCAACATGCTTAAAGGGAACTTGTGAAAGACTTGATTTTCCATAGAAATCCACACTTAGTTGTTATGAAGAGGAAAAAAGAAAGTTGTGATGGGAGTTATTTTGTATAAATGGCCCTGTGTGGGTTTGGGTACGTTATTTTGACATTATTTATTGCATTGTCTTTCAGACCTCAGTGCAGGTGAGAACTGCAGTTCACGTGTAGGATGCAGGGTATTTCTGTTTCCTGTCATTTCTGTAGAGCTTTAGCGTATAAACTGCATATCTGATAGAAAGCAAAAGAACATGATCAGGATGACAAGGTTCAAAGCAAACAATTGAGTAACGCGAGTAAGGATGCACCTGCACTTAAAACACAAACTTCAGCAAACATTCATTTTACATTGTCCGGCTATTTCAGTAGAGCTGTGTTCCCACAGGACTTTCAAGTTCCTTTGCTGAAGAGAAGGGAGATTTTTTTTGGTATCTCACTTGTACTGCAGTGGAGGCAAAGACTTATCTAACAGCCACATTTGGTGGCATTGCATTCAATTGATAAAACAAATTAAAAAATAAAATTATGATTGCAAATTTTTGCTCAAATCTGACCAGTTTTACTCCAAGTTGTCAGAGATGGGTTAATGCACAGCCCCTTTACTCCAAGTTGTCAGAGATGGGTTAATGCACAGCCCCTACACTGTAGTTGCAAGGTGAATATGCTTGTGATGGTCAAACAGATGAAATTCATGGTCCATGTCACATTTCATTTTTCACCATGAACATGTTTTCTTGCAATCAAATTGTCTTCCTTTGTAAAAAGCTTCAAACAGCTGATTGCTCACATGTAAAGCAACTTTTTTGTTTGAACACTGAAGTGTGCTCATCTAGGTACCTGCGTTGTTCTGAGTCAGTCAGTCCTGATTGCTGGTGAGTTTAACAAAATTGTCTCTGAAGAGCCATGTGAAATTTTAGTCACCAGTTGAGAAAACGGGCTTCATAGGGCTGTGATTTTACATGTTGCCCCTTCTGGATATGGCAGCCAGTTGCCTTGTTGTTTGTCTCTTTCTGTTCTCCCTTTCGTTTCCCTCACGGTTATGCACAGTTTGCCTGCCTTGCTGTTTAATCAGACATCTCTTGCTATTTCTGAACATTTGAGGAAGTATCTGCCGTAGACATGAATTTTGAGAAGGGGCATGAGCAAACTATCACCACCTCATCCTTAGGATGTGCAGTGTTTTAATCAGCCTACACAGAACGTGGTGAACACTCATTTTCTGAAGTGAAGGCTGCAAGTCAACAAGGGCCACTTGAAAGTCATTTAAGAGAAATTCCAGTTGTTTCAGTCCATTTCATGTGAGGAAAACCTCAACAATTAACAGATTCTGTCCTTAAAGTATGCTTTGTGCTTTTGTGGTTCAGGGGTGCAGCAAAGACACTCAAAGCAACAAGATTTCATTGTAACAAGAGATGGTAATGATAGTGAACTGAAGAACAAAACACCTTCATGAAAAAGGCACCATTAAAAAGTACTTATTTACTGAAATGAGCTTTTATACCTAAACTGCATTCTAAATTGTAATGTATTTATTAGTATTTATTGGAAGGTACTTACCCAACGTGACATGTGCAGAAAGGAAGCATTTCACTCTGCTCATTCCAATTTGTCATAGATTTGCTCGAATTCAGCAAGGCATTTGTACTGTAAGACAAACTATAAACAGTGTTTATGCATGACATGAGGAGCATCAGACATGGCCTGCTGAGTTTGGAAGCAGCAGACCTCTAGGGCAACAAGTCACAGTGCACAAATAAATATTATGTTGATGCAGCAGCAGAATTTTAAACAAAACCAAATCCTCTGTGGGCTGTTTTCCTAAGGATTAGCACATATGCGTGGAAGATGAGACCAGACCCTCACAGAACGTTATCAAGAGAATGATGATTCTTCAGCCTCGTTTCCAGTTTGTTTTACTACATTGTGCCATGGATTGTTCTTGTTCTGGACCCATGGGCTCTACCAGTCCTCCTCCCCTCTTCTGTTGTGCAAGCAGCGGGCCACCATACAGCTGGAGTGGCTCGGAGACCCGGCCTAGTGTGAGCACAGCAGAATGCTACAAATGGCAAGAGAGCAAAGGCAGCATCGGTGCAGATAAGAAGGAAAGATGATGTCTTGTTACCTGCCATCTTCTTATCTCCGCTTTTTGTGACATTTTTAACCTGGTATCAGCCCTAACCAGAGCAGAACAAGCAGATAGAAGGGAGCAGTGTCTATTTTTGTGGCCAGTTCATCTCTTTCTAACTCTTCAGCAGTATCTTACTGATTTGAAGTGTGATAGCTGTTTCAGTATAGTGTGTATCATAAACTGCTGCCCTTTCCTGACCCCCTGATAGTTTGTAATTGTAGGAAACAACAGCACACCACAGTAGAGGATTCTGCTTTTGTTTGCAGTGGAGTGCTGATCATGATCATCCTGCTGTGTCCTAGAAATGATTTTCTGAGTCTCCAAGTCTTAAATATTTTTAAAGAGCTCCCAAGAAAGCTGACCTCTATGCTTTGACATATCCCTGGAGGATAGTGAGTTCATTTTTGCAGAGGTTGAAAGTGTTGCAAATGAAAAGGGTTATACTAAGAGGTCCCTGAAATCTTCCCTCAAGGACTAGACCCCTTGAATTCATGTATAAGCTGTACAGAGTGTGAAGACACTGGAGCAGCATTTGCCTCAGTAACTTTTCAGGTGGCCAGAAAAGCCTTCATGCCTTCAACTGTTGCTTCTTTAATGTCGATATATTTGGAATGTAATTAAAATACGGGCATGGCAAGTTTTCACCACCCCTACCACCCCCTCTCTTTTTTCATCACTTTGGTCATTGTCCCGGCCCAAAAACCTGTATGGTTTTCCAGTTAAATCAATAGGTCTAATAAAAGATCAAAGCTCTCCCTGTAGTTATGTTTCCCAAAGACAGTTGCAAACTATTTGTTTAATGTCTCTTAGTGTGTGTGTAAGCAGGTGAATAGAGGGGTGGCATTTGTATGGATGAGCTTAGAGCCTAGCAAAACTGGTAGCACAAAAAATCACTTGGAAGTTTGGAAAACACTGACCTGAATGTCTGAACACCACCTCTGGGAAAAGAACTGCTTTTTTTCAAGCTAGAAGCAGTTTGGAAGGAAGGTGATGTTGTCATGTGAACAGGGCACGCAACATTAGCTCTATGAGCTGCTGTTTAATAGCTTCTGTTTATCTGGCTTTTTAATTTGAAAGTCTGTGCTGCAAAAGGGTCTGTTTGCACATGAGAAGTTATTGAAAACTTGGGAACAAATAGTTCTGCATCCACTAAGCTTCGATATTTGGGGGGGAATTGCATCTTGGAAAGTAGGCTACTAAATTTCTAGAGCCAAAATCTCTTGTAACTGTCTTGGTTTTTTATTACTGGAGAGACTGCTGTTCATGCACATCAGGACAAATCAGAGGCTGTAGGAGATTTGACAGACTGTCCACAAAGTTGACTGCTTCTTTCCCCCTTATGTCTGTCTTCTTTTCTACTCTCTCCCTGCTTCTATGCCTTTTTCATTTTTTGTTTGATTTTTCTCTCTCCATTTCTCCTTTTCTCATGCTCACATTAAATGATCTTTTCAGACAAGCGTCACAGAAAAGCTGTTTTTTAGATTAACACAGATTCTGCCTTTTTATTGACTACCCTGGAACAGCTAATGTGATTTGTACATCTGTTTACCAGCTTTCTATTATTAGCCCCACAATACCGGGGCTAATATGCAGGTAACTATTAGTCACCAGTGGAGCTGCTAATTGTTAGATTAATTAATCGTTCCAATTGGATTTGTTGTCTCCAAACAGAGATGTGATTAAAGCAAGGAAAAGTCTCTGCCTTGGCTTATCTTTTGAGAATGAGTGGCTTTAATATGATGTACTAACTCATATAAATCAGATGCCTGATTATTAATGCTCAGATATCACACCCAACATTGATGTGGGAGGGCAACAGCTATTTCTGTCAATCCTCCTGACATTAGTCATCATGTTAAACACCACCTCAGATGGTTCTCTGACTGTTGCCAAGGTGCTGGGCAGTACATTAACATTGCAGCAGTTCCTGGCCAGACTATTGGCAAGGTGGACTGGCTGGTTCTTATAAAATGCCTCTTCAGCCACTGGTGCACATGGCCTGCCCCTTTAACACAAGAATCTGCTCTTCAGACTTCTTATTCCACACAGCCTGCTCTAAGCTCTCCATATCTAGCTGGAATCCATCCAGGATCTCCTTCCTGTTTATCAATACAAGAGGAGCAATGTGCTTGTAGTCCTTGAAATTTGTTCAAAAGCAGGTTATGAATCTAGGGGTGAAAGCAAATGTAGTATCTGTGTGCCTTATTAATTCATCTCTGTCCTGTAAAGTGTGAATGGCTGACAAGTGACAGATGCTGTGACTAAGCAGAAACAGAGATGTTGACCTTCTTAGTGCTGGGAGTCGGACAGAGGGACATGTTCACAGTCTTCCAACCAAAACTCCAGAGGCAAAGGCATTCCATAAGCTCTAAGTTTGGTTCAGTGACATGGCTTCTTATCAGGCTGCAAACTGCTGCCAATCCCAACGGGCAAAAGGGAAAAAAGAAAAAGCTGAGTGTGCATCAGCTGACATAGGCATTGCTCGGGAATAGTTCAACTTTTAAAAGCCTTTTATTTTCAAGCTGCTTTGTACCATAAATACAAAGAATTGACCCGCTTCCCCCCTCTGTCTCAGGTGGGTAAGAAAAGTTCCTTTCTTCCTTGTTCATAGTGCTCCCCAGGGCTCACTCCTTTGTGTAGGAGGCAAGATAGAAACCACTAGCAAGAGCAGAGGAAAGCCCTCTACCCTTCTGTACATGGGTCATGTAGTTTATCACAGCAGATTCTGTCCTCCCTTATCTCAGTTCAGAAGTGCTCTTTGGCTAACAGTTGCTAGGACACTGGAGACTTGAGGTAGAAATCCCATGTAGTGTCCTTTGCTAAACCCTTCGCAGGGAATCAGAGTATGTTATGGGTATGCTCAGTGCAACTCTAAGTAGGTCCTGACTTTCAGTACACAATATAAGGCTTTGAAGGCTGATATTTGGATCTGCCCATTTGTATCTGGCCTGAAGTTTTTTATTGATTTGCCTGTTAAAGTCGAAGTTACACAGAGCTGAAGAAAGGGAAACTTGGCCTATGTGAAAAGTTCCAGCATTGTTTTGTCTGGTTTTAACCAAAGAAGAAGAAGATAATGTGTCCCAGGCACTGTCTGGTGTTCTCTGTTTCCCTTACCCATCTCTGAAGTCTGTTGAACTTAGCCCTAGCTCATAGCTCCGACATGCTTCAGCTCCAGCAGCATGAATGTCCTTTTGTGATTCTTTGCACTCCTTTTTGCCGATGTACGTCTTGATGTGCATCAGGCATGCTGCCTCCTGAAGTCAAACCAGCTGCATCTTAGAGAGGGGAAATCTTTTTCAAAGGAAAACCAAACAGGCCCTCGCTGTAGTCTATTGGTAGTAACAGATAATGAAGTCTAAAATTTTCAACAGGGGAAAGACGTTTATTGCCAGGCAAAGCCCAACATTGTAGGAAATGTCTTTTGTGTTGCCCTGAATGCAGCCCTGAGTCACAGAACTGTGGTGGTGATTTGGTAAATGTTTACATTCTTTCAGTCTTAAAGGTAATCAACTGCACTGTGTTGATGGGAGCCTAGAGGATATAAAAGAGTGAACTCCAACCGTATCAAGCTGTCTGAACATAATCTATTTTACCTCTGCAGGCATTTCTTCACCGGATCCGCCAGAATGCTGTGGACAAAGCAGAGAAGTACATTACAGAGGAGAATGTTAAGGTATTTTTTCTATCTTCCTCATTTTCTGGGTAGGGAAAATGATATGTAATGAAAGGCTAGATTCAGGGATATGAATATCAGATATCCTCATGTCATATTTGTGCTTATTATTAAACTGGTTCCCTAAAGAAAAGAGGCTTATGTTGACAGTTTATCTGTTGACAGTTTATCTGTCAATCTGTTTGCCCATAGCTGTCATCTCCACCAATTTTCATCCCATCAGGTAATTTCAGTGTTAGCAGAGATACTGACTTTTGGCAAGATGTACAAAACAGTGGGTAAAGGACAGAGGGGCCTTTTCAGTGTCTTTGAGAGGAAAGGCAAGGCATGCACAGCCCTTGTCTGATTTGCACGACAGTATTTCATTAGCCAATTTGCAGCTGCTGCCCTTTACAAATCTAAAATTGATAAGGCTTATGAGAAGGAGGCAGGAATATTCTTTGCATGAGGAGGTTCCTGAATGCCTTTTGCACTAGAAAGAGATAAGGGACATAGAACACCGAGCTGTGAGGCACTAGCTTCTCTAGTGCCTGTGGCCACAGGAGACCTTATTGTTCATTGTTTTCATAAACGCAAACAGCACTTTCTTGTGGTAATTTGACTTAAAAACTCTCCTTGTACACGTATGCAAGTGAAACCTGATGACCAGTGGGACAGAGTGCAGTTTGTTTGCCGTTAGAGGCTTACTTACTGGGCTTGCATTTGATCCTGTAGCTCCTAGATCAGGAGAAACTTGCCCTTTACACTTGCGGGAGCAGAGCACAGCACTAATAGAAATACCACACGGGCCAGTGCTGCTGCAGCTGGCAAGTGTTTCCCCAAGGCTGGTTCCTCCATCTCACATACAGGTATTACCTGAATGTACTGAGATCCTAGCAGGGCTCTAGCCCCTGGTGGTGCTATTTATTCTATGGGGTAACAATACTGTAGTATTGATTGACTGGAATCATCAGGGGCTGGTGGTAGCAAGATGACTTGGCAGCTTTGTGAAACTAAGCCTCTTGCTCTCTTGAAATTTGGAAGTCTCCACTCCCCAAAAACTCACCACCTAGAATCTGAAGTAAATTTGAGGGTGGCTGAAGAAATGTAGACAAGCAATGTGACAACAGATCTCATGTGCAGGGAAGCGTGCAGAGAGTAAGCTCTGAAGAAGAGAAAGCAATACAGCTCTTTGCCAGTATGATGAATGGCTGCAGACGTTGATTAAAGTTATTCTATCGTTATTCATATACCATGAAAATTAATTATTAATTATGCATTAACCACAAAGCCTGTGCAGAAGAATCTGTATTTTCTCTGCTCATTTAAATGTATTTGTATTTGAAGTTTCATCACACTCCTCTGGGGAAGAACAACTTCATTTTTGTGTCATTCTTGAAGTGCCTGGAGGGTCTTTTTAAGGCCACTTGGAGACCTCATTTATTCTTATTACAGTAGCCAGCTTTCAATAACAGAGCTTCTCCTCAGTAATAAAGTGCGTATGGCTATTGCTGGCTAAATAGAATCACAAAGCATGGTTTTCCTGATTAAAGCAAATATTATCTCCACCTCACACCCACCTTTTCCCCCTACCCCAAAGAATTTCTTTGTCTTTCCTGCAGTTGAAAGATATTTGTTCTTTCTTTCCCTCTCCTTTCTCCCTCCTTGCTGGTAGAGGCAGGACAAGCAAGGTGGTTCTGGGGCTTCTGATAAATCTGCCTGCTAATGTTATGTATCTCAAGTCACCAGAGTGCTGTGAGGCAGCTGGCAGCAGCAAAGATGGTAGCAGAGACTGTATAAATGTTTTGGCAGCTTGTGTAAGGAGGAGCCTGTCTTTTTTTTCTCTTTCTTCATGCAGCAGAAATGTCTAGAGGAAAATCCAGAGTATTCTGGCAGTCACTCATCTCTGAGCAAAAGGAAAAAGAGCTTTTTAGGATAATTTGGGTTACTGCTCCCAGAATTATTTTTGCAGGTTTCTCCCCCAACTGGCACTAAGCACTGGAGATTTCAGTAGTCTTTGGCCACTGTATCCATTTCCAGAAACTGGCCCCACTGCAACAAGCCCAGATTTTACAAGCACTCCAGTGACTGGCAGATACAGCAACATCATCAAAAGTATCTCTAGTTTATTCACTGCCTGGTGTGGGAATAACTCTACCGATGTGTTAGTCTTATGCTACATTCACAGCAGGGCACTGATGTAATTTTACTGATACAGTAGATTGAAGGCAGTACAACTTGAGGGTGTACACAAGCTGCCAGACAGATCCTTCTGTGAGGCTAATGAACACTAACTGTGTATTCACTATAGAAGCACAAGCAAGGTCTCTCAGCTGCTTTGATTTTCAAGTGACCCTCCTTATCAGCAAATTCTGCTGCAAGCAGAGCTCTACTGACCACCACAGAATTCATTAGATTGCACAGATATTCCTTGGATCAAAAAGTACCCCCCAAAGACTGCTCTTGAAGGATAAAATCATCCCTGACAGATGTTTTCCTTTTCCTTGTTAATCCCCTTTTGGCATGGCTTCTGGCAGAGCCGTGCAGACAGAGGCCACTGTGTCATCACATCAGCTTCAGCCGTGTGACAGAACCATCGTATGCTCTGCTTGAAATAGCCTGGGAGTTTTTCTGGAAGCAGTCAAATGGTCCCACCTCCCTGTCCTTTATTTTGGTTTAGAGCCCATCAGTGCAAATTCATAGTGTTGGAACCTTTTAGCTTATTCAGAGCTAGAAAGGAGCTATGAGGCACAAGTGTGCATTAGTGATGTTGTTTACTACCATGTCTTGGGATTCCTCAAGTGAGGGGAGCAAAGATGAGGAAGGTGCAATAGGCTCTGCTCTGCACATTCAGCCAGCTTGCGGGAGCTGCATGCCCTTGAATACCTGCCTGTCCTTGAGTAACAGAAGGTACAGAATTGAACCAGAGTGCAGGCAGAGAGGAAGTCTTGAATTCCTGATCTTGTCCTCCCATCCAAAACCCGAGAGAAACTGGTACTAAGAATTGAAGTTTCTTTCCTGCCTTTAATGATTAGACTTAATTTGCAGATGATTGTTTTTCTGAATTACTGCCACATCACCAGCCACCAGACTGAATCAGTTCCACATCTGGTGAGTATATTCCACTGCATAAAGCTGAAAAGCTTGGTGTTATATTATAGGTCTCCTGTGTGCATATTCACACTTCCTTCTCATATTTTATATAAAAATGGTGAAGACTTAAAAAGCTTATGTGTTTACAGCAGATTATACCCTGGCAGTTTATTCCCCTTAGCACATGTATATTCAAATCACTAAGGATCATTTAGCTCTGAGATTGCAAGTTTAGTGCACATCCAAACTGGGGCCCCTATGCCATTACATGCACCTTTTAGAACCACTGAGATTGCTGAAAGGGAACTTTAAGATGCTTTTGTGGTTTGAAAGCATTTTACACTGTGCTTTACTCCCGTCAGTGAAATGCTAGATCCTGGGCAGCAGAGATTTGGTCTCTTATTTACAGGTACATCTTCAAGTGCAATATCTTCAAGTACCATTCTTCCAGAAAGTGGCTTCTAATACACGGGAAGGAAAGGCAAATCCTGCTTCTACCTCCTGCAAAGTGTGTCTGGTTCTTGTGATTTCATTCACCTAGTTGGTCTTGTAGGAAGTACTTTCTAGACTTGAAAGAGGTTGCTTACATTCATCATAGTTGAGTATCTGAATAGACAACCTTCATTTGCAGCAGTTACTTCAGTAGCAATAAAGATTTCTATGGGGGCCAGGAAAGAGGCAAATATAGTGTAGCCCATTCTGCTTTAGATCCTATCGTGGCACGTCTAGAGCCACGGTATCTTGGTGCCACTGCTTCAACAAGACACTCTCAGATGTATTAACAGTTAGCAATGGTTTTCTCTTTATGTTTCAGATCTTATTTTCTAACATCGAAGACATTCTTGGTGTTCACAAGGAGTTCTTGGCTGCCCTGGAATTTTGTTTACAACCAGAACCTCAGTCTCAGCATGAACTGGGAAATGTTTTCTTAAAATTTGTAAGTACAATGACCTAACGCTATCTGAAAATGCAGTTTCCTGTCGCAAGCTCCCCTGCCCCTTAGCTAGCACTAATCTCTAGGGCTTGTGGCAATACTATGACAATGTGGGTCTTGTATGAACACTGTAGGTAGGGTGGGAAAAAACTTGTGAATGAGGTTAGAACAATGGAAACCACTCAGCTAAGCAACAAGTTATTTTTAGAAACTTTTCCTTTTCCCATTGAATATTTTTTTCCTTTTTTTTCTCACCCAACTGCTAACATTTTATCACTGCAAATTTGTCTGCTTTGGATTCAGATGTGTTAAAAAAGCAGCACAATTTCAAGTAAATTAATAATTTTTGTGTTTATTTTAAAATTTAGAAATATTGAAACCCTTAAAGATCAAAATTAAAACCAAAGGACAGTACACCCCCAGATTCACAGTAGTTAGTGTATGTCCATACATTTATCCTTCAGTGTGAGAGATGCTGCATTTCAGGAAGATAAGCAAAGTTACAACATTCAACCTTTTACTATGTAATAAATGAGTACCTGCTTTCTGTAGCTCAAAGCAAATACAATTTGGCTTTTGGACTCATAATACCAGCTCAAGAATACCAGAGATATAAAATGTGAAGTAGAAATGATATGAATTCACTCTGCCAGTTCCAGGTTGCTTGGAACATTTTGATGAGTTACTTTTGTGTCATCTGTCTGTATGCCTGATAGCTGGGTATTACTTGTTCTCCTGACATGTGGGTAACGTGACCCTGTGTGCCAGCATGATCCACTCGTGTTGGTACTGTGAGGTGAGCCAGGAAAGCACAGCCCCTTACTAAGGATTGTGCAATTGCAGCTTGTGATCCTACCACTGCTCGCTCATTGTACTTTGCTTCTTACACTGTGAAATTATTCCTGTGGTAGATTTTTGTTTGGTTTTTAACATGGACTGATATTCAATCGTGTGTGTCTGTCCTGTCCTCTGACTGGTATGTATATGGAGCATACTGTATATGCCAGATCAGCTATTACACACACCTAGCTACAAGCTGGACTCATCTAAATGCAAGGTTACCTACTTTGCATGTATAATAATTGAGGTTGCACATTTTTTTTCACTTGGAGCAGCCCTCCTGAGATGTTTGAAAATTAGAAAGCACATACATTATAGCTTTTTCTTCCAGTTCTTATTAACTGCATTAAGCCACAGGCCAACTTCCCATCAAAATATGTTCTATTAAGCTTTCATAATCAAAATTCATGCTTTCACAGTTCATCAAGTTTGAGTGGACAGCAATTATACAGCCATTCACAGAGCTTTACCAACTACCCCCTGCTTGTTAATTTTTTATTTATGCTGTTAAAAATATTAAACCAGTGTTGGAAAGTGTTACATTTAGACCCTGCCCAAAAATTGTGCCAGATGTGAGGACTGACTGTCAGCTGATGAAAAATATGGGTGAATTTAGTTAAAACCTTGAATACCCACTAGAATCACTGCTGACCAACAAGACGTGCTGTACTAATATATTAGGATTGGGCTGGAAGGGACTTCGAAAGATCATCCAGTCCAACCCCCTGCCAGAGCAAGTGTATGCCTTTTGATCAGATGATCGTGAGAAGTTCATTGTCTGATGCTAGGTGCTAGAATTTCTTCTGGAGTTGTAGTTCACTCTAAGCATAACAGACAGTAAAGAATGAACTTAAATACTAATTCAAAAATTAATCTGCAGACTTAAACAAAATGGCAGGTAGAACAAGTCTTTAACATCAAAGAGAGCATATGCACCAAACTTGGAACAATCACACCTCATCTTTACGTGCAGGCCATGAAAGGAGCAGAAGGGCAGAGAAATGACAGATGTTTCATTTCTGATGTTGCCATATTGGTAGAGGTTTGTTGGTGTAGTAGCTAGAAACTTGTCTGAGGGAAACATGTTTTCTCATTTTTAGGAGCAATGTTACATGAGTGATCAGTCTAAGTTGTCAGGGATCTTGTTTTGTTCAGAATGTCTTCTGTTTTGTTTAGGTTTTTCTTGTTGACAAAATTGTTTTCAGACTGCTTTGAAACAAGAAAATGCCATGCCTTGTTAAAAATATGTTCAGATAAAATTGTTACATTTTTCCAAATGTTTTATTTGCTTTCTCTAGTCAAAGCTATTTTCAAATTTGCACTAATTTGTGGGCAGTTCTAATGGACCCAAAATAACATATTTGGAGAATAAACCACTGGTTAAAGATTTATTTTAAACAGGCTAGGAACAGTATAGACTTATTTCTGTCACTAAAATCAGAAGGTCTAGCTATGTATCCAGCAGATTTGCTGAGTAAGAAGGTGCCATTTTTATGTGGTCACATCCCTGACCATAATTGCACTTTAATAGAGAGTAACTGCAGGTTCAGAATTCCTGGGCTAACATCTGTAATTACGTAACTGATAATTTCCTCGCCAGGGGATGGGAGAGCCCGGGACTGAATGTCACCCAGAGAGGAAATTAAACACTTCAGACACTGAGTAATTTAAAGCATGGTTCTCATATTTGTGGGTCTCATGCATGAAGGACAGCTGGAAAAGACTTGATGAAAGCACTCTGGTGTATGTATAATTATTGTACTGACTTGAGCTTTAGCAAAGGGATTTGTTATGAGCTAAATATAACCTCCCAAAACTCCAGGCACTCAAAGCTGCAGTCAAAAACCTGAGCCATGACATTTTGTGTGCGTTGATGTAACGGATGCTATTGTGTTAATGGTGACTATTTTTAGTTTCAAGAATACTGCTTGTGTGCATTCAGGGAGTTGAGGAGAGGTGAGAGGAGGAAATGTGGGAGAAACTCATGTATCTGTCTTCTCATTCTGTAACTCTCCAGTTTTCATGGTTGAAAACAATCCTGTGTGTCTCAATTGACTCTTTTCTATTGTGCTCCGGACACACCCGTGCCTTTTCCTGCATCTGGTGGTCAGAAGCCTTTGTTTCTTCTCAGCTTCCCAGTATTAAACTCCAGCACTAATATGAACAGCTGTAGATGAAGGATAAAAGTCTTGAGCATCTGCATTCCAGCTCTTTACACCACGCTCTTTGTGGCAGTTGTTTTATTTGCTTTATACCATTGTTGTTTTGTTGTGTGTTTGGACATACATCTGTTTATTCTCCATTCTTTCTTTGGAAGTACAACGAGGTGATGGTGGGGGGGGGACGGGACACAAATCATCAGTTAGTGATAAACCAACTCCAAAAGCATTTCACAGTCTCCAAGCATGTACATCTAGCTATTGAACATCTGACCAGAATGGCAAATTTTCCTAAACTAATGTTAACACAATTTCTTTTCCATGTGACAGTAGTGAAGAGAATGCCCAGTGAGTGCAGCTGTATTCCCTTGGACTCTTGTTGGCAGTAGTTTTCCCTTTGGATCACCGTGAGCTGCTTTAAAGTTAGCTAGATGCTGCAGATATCTCTAGCTAACACAGGAAGCTCTGCATCTCTGAAGAGTGATAGGATTCCAGTCAAAACTCCAAGAAAAAATAACTTCTTAGTTCTGAGGAGATGAAAATATTCAGATAGAATGTTTTTAGGCCAGGATCCTGAATAGAAAATTAATGATGAGAAAGCCACAACAAGCTCTGGAGAGCATTGTCTGCATGGCATGGTGCCCTGAGATACCAACTCTGGAAGGCCTCACATATTGCTCCTGGCAAAGTGCCATGCTAATGCATCTAAATTACTTTTGATATGCAGAGTAGCTTGTCTGAGTACCTCTGCATGGTCCTGCATTGTGACAGAGAAGCCAACTTGAACCAGGAAAGAAACTACTGTTGTGAGAAGCACCTACAAAAATTACGAACCTCTTTGTGTATTACGCTTTCGTCTGAAACCAATCTCACCCCCCTTTTCTTCCAGGGAATGCACAACTGGAATCTCGTAACATAAGTGCTAAAAGTTCAGCCCTTCCCAACAGCCTTGAGAGAATGAAATTGCTTCTTGCCTGATCTGCTCAGCCATGGGAATAGTTGCTACTGCTTCTTTTGTGAATCATTTTAGTGTTTTCAGATTTCTGATGTTTGCAATGGGTTCAGCATCTCTGATCATTTTGGCTAGAAGAGGTTGCCCTGTCTTTGATTCTGGAGGTTGATAAAGCAGAACTTGGTCCTGCCAGCTGACCCTTGTTTCTTAACAGGGGATTTCATTCCACTGCATGTGCTGGTGGGTGTGATGTTCCACTGGAAGTACATGGGTCTAGTTGTAAAGCTACCTTTGGCTTCCTGTAATTTTGGATTATGTTGGTTATTTTGTGTGTATTGGATGCAAATCTTCCATTTAGGAAAAGTGTTATGGACAGCTGACCCACCGTTTAGTGTTGCATAAAAACAGTGAATCTGCTTCATGTATCAGAAAAGAAAGTGAACCAGCCAACGCACTGCAGGTTCCCTCTCAGCCCTGAAAGGCAGGGGACTTCCAGCTGCTTGGTTTGTGTTACAGTTCCCCTCCAGATCTCTGAGCTTCTTCCAGGCTTTGCTTCTTCCCAGACGCTTCTGTTTCTTCCTCCTGCAGGACTGGTCAGTACAGCTCAGAAATGTCAGCTCCCTTGCTCCTGGCTTTGCTCTGCTCCTGGCTACTCTACTGGAGTGTCCTCACACACATCCAAGCATCCCCATGGTACCAAAATCCATTCTTCCAGCAGATAATATTCTATTTCAGTGATGTATTAGGAGGAAAAGCACTGGAAGTTTTTGTGCTCAGAAAGCTATGTTAACTTAAATCATAGGAAGTTAGGAATTAGTGGAACACACCTATACATGATTCACATTAGAGGAGTCTCACGCACTTCATGTAAACTGCCAACCTAATGCCACTCTGAGTGCACACCCCTTTGTAAAGAATTTGGTATCAGACTGACAAGAGTCTCTCCAGTTTTGTCTGAGTCGGTAAGTTACTGTTTTTCCTTGCAGAAAGACAAATTCTTTGTGTACGAGGAGTACTGTAGCAACCATGAGAAGGCACTCAGACTGCTGATGGAATTGAACAAGATCCCAACAGTGAGAACATTCCTTCTGGTAAGCACCTTCTCTAGCACTCTTAACTTCATGATCTGACTTTGAACTGTACTCATAATATCGCAGGAATGTGGGGCATTTTGCAGCCATTACCTACTCCAGGTATGCAGCACTCAGGATGGATAGGAATTGAAATCGTTCATGAGTTCAAGCACAGAACTAAGCACAGCTCTGGTATGAGTAATTTCAGTGGAAGCACAGAAGGTGTATTTTTTTCTGTTCTTTTTTTTTGTTGCTGTTGTTTTGTGATTTTGTTGTTGGTGGTGGTGGTTTTGTTTGCTTTGTTTTTGTTGTAGTTTGTTGGTGTTTTTTTAAAAAAAAAGGCAACACAAGATTTGATTAAGATTGTGAAAGGAGTAATGCAATAAATGAGCAGCAGTGACTAGCTCCCAATGGGTCTCGCACCCTATTCTGTTCTCTGTCCAGTTCATCATCTGCAGACTAGCCAGAAAAATGTGTCCTGCTTCTGACACCCTTTTCCCCATGAGTCCAGTTGTGGACAAGAAATGTAGTCTGGATGAATTGTTTTGACAGTGTCATTGCTACTTGTATCAAAAATGACCTAACTCCCCATCCAGCCTGCAATGTATTAGTATCTATGTCAGGAGACTTCAAATGCTTCTCTAGAGGCTGGGCTGGGAGGAGAAACAACCAGTAGACAGCGTCTTCTGACCAATTTTCCTTGGTTTTCTTCCTTTTCTTGGATGTTTCTCCTCCTAGCATTCACCACAATTCTGCTTGGTTTTTGAATGTCTTGTGTTCCTGGCCATGGATGCATGGCAAGTGGAATGGGGCTGGCATGTAGGTGAAGGGCTAATTCAGCACATTAGCTTTTTTCTTACTAAATGGTATGAGGTAAAAGAAAGTCTGCCTTTTTCAAAGGACCTACTCTTCTTTCTGCTTTTCCTTTTTCCTTTTCTGTCAAAGGTTTGTTCTTTCCCAATATAGTGCAGCAAAAGAAAACTTCTGCATAAATATCTGTTACAAGCAGGGCCAGAGCATTCTTTTAGCCACAAAATACAGGTCTCGGAGGGAGCAGTAGGCACAAGCACTCTTGCTATTGGATAGTCAGAATATCTTTGTCATGTCTGAGTTTTAATGAACCTTTTTCAACTATTAGTTTGAGTCACCAAATAGCCCTCTTGTTCATGAGTTCCTCTGGGTGATTCTGTAGAGAGAAACGAATGAGAAAGAGGAGAGACAAAAGTGCATGTCAACACCATTCTTCCCAACATTCAGAATGTTCTCCACTTCCACTGGATTGGCAAAAGCCTCCTGCCTGTGTTACCCACAGCAGCTGGCAAACTGATTACAAGGCACATAAAAGATGTCACACTGTCTGCTGTGGGTTTCTGCAGCACCTGAATCCAAGAGACTCTTAAAATAGCAGTAAATATGGGAAGAGAGGCTACGCTGAGTTGTCTGCTTTGCTGTGGCTGTTATAATATCTTCCAGGCCTCCCCTCTCTTCTCCACTGCCTCCTAAAGCCAATGCTCTGATGCCACCATGAAGAGAAAGCTGCACTAAAATACAAAACTTTGCTTGTGAGCATAGATTTGGCCCAATTGCCCCCTCACAGCTGACGAAATACAGAATGTGGGAATGTGTTTGAAAAATCAGTGAGTGTTAAAGGGCAGTTATGAGCCCAGAGCTAGAGAGAGAGGGCTGAAAGAAGAGATGGGAAGGACTGAATCACTCGAGACTTGGAAAATTGGACAGGGAGTATTGTGAGCTGGTAGCCAACACCACAGATCTAGAATAGCCTGGGGAAGGGTTATTTTACAGACAATTGTCTGTAAAAATACCAGTTAGGACTAATGAGATTTATGTATGATGTCTGTGAACATTCCTCGAAGAGGAGGATTGTTGAACTACAGCCAAAAACCCACCAGATTTCAGAGTGTGTCTGAGCCACAGCAAACATTTCACAGGGGAAAATGTTATCAGCAATGCCCCAGAGCAAGAGCATCTTGGCTGCACTGAATTTAAACTTCAGCTTCTGTGGACAATACAGGTTTGGAACAGGTTTTTTGGAGCAAAGTTGCCCAGTTTCATGGCCAAATATATAATTGTAGACTAGTTTATATGAAACAGGTTTGAAATCCATCAGAGTCCAATACCTGTCTCAGGCAGCGGGCAATAAAAGAATCTTCAGGGAATTGTTTAAAAGGCTTGCAGTAGGTCAGCATTTGTTTATCACACAGAGATGGCAAATTATTGACAAAATCAGGACAGGTAAAACACTGTAGATTTTATTTATTTTAATTGCCATACTTAATTCTTACACTCACTTTCCTTGTCAATCCTGAGAAATGAATTTCCATAATCTACTGAGAAGTTGTGCATCACTTGTTTTGGGGAACTATGAGCAGACTTATCTGTGAAATGATTCTTGTGGAATGCAGGACCCCTCCAAATTTGTGTGAACTATTGTGTGAGTATTGTAAGGATTATCAATTGCTCCTTCAGTTCTTCAACCTAAAATCTGTTTTAACTTGAATTTCTTGGGTATATTGGTCCAGTACTTGTCCCTTCCTTACTGTATTTAAGCGACACTGGGAGAGGAGCAATTTTTCTAGGCAAAGTGCCATTCAATTACTGTTTGCAAGTCACAGAGATTCACAAATTAATGCTGAAACACAACTTTAAATATTTTTTTATTATTATTTTTACTGAGCATCAGAATTAATGAAACTTGATTCCTTACATTTCATTGTCTCTCGCACTTTCTACCCACAAGGTTGTGTCCCTTGGCTTTTTTTGCTGTGCAAGCAGCAACATGTGCTGTGACTGGTTGAGAGCTACACGAGTGCTGGTTAGCCAGCCGGTGTGCCCAGGCTGTTTGTCCAGCTGTGTTTAGATGATGTTTTGCCAGAGAATTGGTGAATGTGATGCAAATGACTCATTTATTTTCATTCCATTTTGATTTCCTTCAGACATAAGGATAGGTCTAGAGTTAATGATATGATTACAAATTAGTAGGCTTTATTTCAGCCTTCAAGAGTCTTCTGGACGAACAGTGCCAAACTTTGCTTACTGAGCAACAATAAATGGTGATGTAAGTTGTGGGTATAAGCTGGATTCTTTTAGGTAACGGTGCATCTAGATTTGCCCACTGTCATAATATTGCAGTGACATTTTTTGAGTCACCAGCTGTATAATATTTCTCTGGAAATAACACAGCCCCTGTTATCCACAGCAAATTTTCTTTTGCTGATGTACAAAGAACTTCACAAGCTTGATGACTGTATTTCAGTGGTGAAAGAAGTCCTGTCTCCTGTATCTTAGGTGTGACAAAGTGTTTTCTGACTGTAATACATGTTAAAGGAATACAGAATCATGTCAAAGGGCATCTGAAAGCTTTGTGTCTGAGGTAACAATTGTCTCCTTCTTTGATTATAGGGTTGCATGCTTTTGGGAGGCAGAAAGACAACTGACATTCCATTAGAGGGTTATCTGCTGACTCCAATTCAGAGAATTTGCAAATACCCACTTCTGCTTAAGGTAAACCAAAGAAAGTATTTCTCCAGATGATTGTTTTATTCTTGGAGCAATTCTGCATTTGCTTTAGACCTGTGTTTCATTGTCACTACAGCGTTCCTGATGAGCACATTTAGGAGTTGGATCTTCTCTAAAGAAAATGACTTTTTATGGGTATAGTCAAAAAGCTGACTGATGCTGACACGCTGCTAAGTCCTGTAATGGTGTGTGTCTGCCTGACAGCACAACTTACTGACTAACATCTTTTGATTTCAGTTCTCTTCAGATGTTTACTAAGGCTTGTGAGTGCTATTTTAGCCACTTTCTGAAAAGCTGTGTTCTGTGTGATAGAATCATATCAGTGTTCTGAGGGTCTGGATGGCTCTGGGGACTCTAAATGGGATGCATCTTTCATCACGAGGTCTCTAGTTTGAGCGCATTCAGGTCAGTAATGATCAAAATCCTGTATCATCTGACAGCTGTTTGGCGGCTTGTTTGAAAACTGTTTGGTTTCAAACTCGTCTCGGACGAGTTCCCAGCGGACGGATGTCATTCAGGAAGGACTACTGCAGTAGGCACTAATTGGCCCCCTTGCTAGTATTCTTACTGTAGGAGCTAAAGAATAAAAGACCTAAAAAGAGCTGACTTTCCTCTCATCCTACTAGGTCAGGGCTGGGTCACATGCCTGGTGGGGACAAGGAGAAAGCCATTTCTAGGAGAGCTTGCATCACTGCTGGCCTGGTAACTCCTCTGTGGCAGACAGACATCAATCTTCAGTGATGTCAGCCTCTTTCTCAATCATCATACCTACTAAAAGAAAGTTAATTGATTAAAAACATAAGAAGAAATTATCTCGTATTTTAAAAGAAAGGTCCCTTCCTGAGTTGTAGAAGTGAGAACTCTGTGATGAGCTGCTGTTCCTGGTCACAGGCTGACCTCAGGAATCAACTGTATGTCATGTAAAGTTTGCAGTGCTGTGCCCATATAGTCAGCATGATTAAGGGTTTACATAGGTACAAGCTGATTAGTTCAGTATTGATCCATTTAAAATAGATTAATATTGCTTGTTTTGTCTGATAAATATTTAAATTATTTCTTTTCATCCAATTGGAGTTTCTAGAGACGAATTTTCAAAATGTGTCTTTCCTACAGGTGGGATCATTCTGTTCCTGATGGACCTAGTTACTGGGATTGATGTGTATACAGCCAGTTTATCAGTCCAGTCAATCTATCCACAATTGCACTTACAGCTTGAACAAAGAAAAGCACACGCATTTTAGACACATAGCAGGAGAAGCTCATGTGTGAGATGCTACAAACATTTCTTCCATGATACTAATAGTAGCCACAACAGGGCAAGGATACCTAGATCAGGAAAGCATCTGAGTGGCTCCAGCTCTGATTTGTCTTCTGGTTATGTAGAGATAATTGAAATCCTAATGATGCCCCAATTTAAGTCCACTGTGTTTAGTTGGGGTTAGTGTGGAGAGAATTTGATGCCTGATCAGTCTGTGGATCTGCCTGATGACTCTGAGCAACATCCATGTGCGTAGAAAGGGAGTTCCTCTGGCATCTGGTACTGTAAACAGACCAGGGGATGTGGGGACCTTATAAAGTGCATTCCTGACCAAGTATTTTGATAGTGTTTGTTTTCTTGTTTTTGCTCTGTCGTGTGTTCTGTGATTGTTATTTAGCTGTGTAGTCAAAACTGAAAATTAGATATTGTTTTGATCCCTTAGAGATCCCTTTTCTATTTTCCAAGAAGCTTCAACCAGAGGAAACAGAATTTTGAACTGATCTCTATATTTGTGCTGTTACTAAAAGATGAAGCATTCATCTCCTGCAGATTTCCTGTCATCGCTGTCCTTTCGTATCAGGGGATTCATTAGTGGGTACAGAGCCTGAAGACAAGATTCCTTCATCTATTTTTTCTATGCTAGAGATAATCCAGACAGTGATCAATATCTGGTGTTCCTATCTAAAAGTGATCTTTAACCAGTTTTATCCCAATATTTTTCAAACTTTTTGGACCAAAAGCCCACCAATAGCCCTCTGGGGTTGTTACAGTTTGCTCTGTGTCCTTGATAAGTTTGAGTACCTCTGAAGCCAGTGTGGTTTTATGTACCAGATCTGACCATTCAGTATGTGGACCACTAGTCATCTCTCAAGCACAGTTTGGGAATCTCGTCTCTAAGCCATGCACACGGCTTTCTTAGAGAGCTTCCTTCTGCACTTCAGTGCCCCTCCTTTTTATCTTTTGTTTTGTTGTTTTTGGTTGGTTGTTTTTTTGTTGCTGAATCACCCGCTGCTGATTAGACCTGCTTAGTTTCTAAGATTATTGGAAAACATGATTCAGTCGTAAACTTCTATCATCTTGGATAATCTGTAGACTTTTTATATACTGACAGAATCTTGACTTGTAAATTAGTATCTCTATTCAGTTTTAAAAGCTCTTCAAAATGTTAAAATGGCAGAACCTGCCAACATTACAAATTCTCCTGAAATCTCAGGGGTTTTACTGCAATGCTGTAAGGATGCTGGCTACAGAAACACACCTCAAAGGAACATGCACCTTTGATTACAAGGTAGTAGCATCATCAATGCAATGACACTTTGGTATTCTGATTAAATTTTCCCATTCCTCTGTACCATTCTAGGGCAGGTTTTGGAAAGTATGGGGCTCTGTATGAGGCTTTGGAAGAACTACGAATGGATTGGTTTATTTTGATTTTCTTTAGGGGTTAGTAAACAACAGAGTAGAACAAATAAACCAGTAGTTTCCACTTTCTCACATGAGTAGTTGTATGTGTCAGAAGGCCTGGTGGCACAAACTCCCTTCTTTGAAAGCCAAATCCAAGACCAGCAAGGCTAACAAGCCACAGTGGGGTAGAATAAAGATAAATCTGTCCTCTGACACCAACATTGTGCCTGCCTTCTGGGATGTTTGGCTCTGGTGTGGTTAAGCAGGACCCACGTGTACATGTTGAACAAATAGCTGTGAAGGGAGCAAACAGGAGGAGCTGTGACAAGGAATCTCTTGATGTTGCATTCAGTTATTCTACAGATTTCTTTTTGTATACAGGCTGATATAATTCACACTCTGTTCACTACTTGAAATGTCTTGGTCAGGTTATAGAAGTTTTGAGAAGCAGCTGAGGGGAATTTCATTTCAGTTAGACAACAAATCTGCTTCAGTCACTGAGATAATGCCAGTACTATGGGTTATTCAGCTCAGAAAATACCTGTGATCATTAGAAAGTGTAGTTAGTGCTGATTCTCAAAGCTAGTGAATTCATAGTGGACAAATTGTATCACATTCAAGACTTGTTTGATAATTGCTTGTGTGAAACTAGCAGAGAGGACAGAGGGGGAAATAACAGGCTGATTCTCTTAGAGCTGACCAGGAAAATACAACTCCCCAAGCAAGAAGAAAACCCTAGATTTAAAAATAACACAACCCTCAAATTAAGTGTTTGTTCTCCCTTTGCTACTGAACTGCAGTTATTGCTCCTAAAATAGGTGGTTTGTATTCATGGGGATTGGATCTTATTTTATCTAATTCCCAGGACAAACTGATACTATTGTATTCCAACTGATTAGAAGAGTCATAGATCAGACCTATCCTACTTTCCTCTTTTACTTTGTTTATAGCAAGAATTTGTGAACATACAGATTTTCTGGTAACTTTGGTATGACCTTGTTATAATGTAAGTATTTAGTTTAGCTAAGTAAGTAGTTAGGTTTGATAAAGATAGTATGAACAAAGTTATTCAGACCTGTCTGTGCTTGAAAGCCAACTTAAATAGTAGGATAAGGCACATATTTTAAATACTATTTTTTATTGATACCCCATGTGAGTATCCTTTTCAGAATAATAGCATCTAGCAATTAATTAATTTGGATTACTTAAAAAGGAATAGTATCCTGGAATATCTCCAAGTGCAGATACACTTTAAACATATATCTTAGCAGTCATTTCTAATACAGAGTATGGCATCCTGCAGTTGGCAATGTTATGTTGCTTTTTCATCCTCCCATGAAGTTATTTGGTTGGTTTGCATTGGTCTTTTGTGTTTGGTTGGGTTTTTTAACTGAAAATGATGCAAACAAAATAATTATTCAAATGATAGTGATGGAAAAGATAAATAAAATTGAAATGTATCAATTATTGTGAACCAAACATTACAGCCTCGAAGTGGCTGACTGTAAATAGCTTTCATGGTTGGGTTTGGGGTTTGCTTGAGCTTTAAATTTTTGTTTGCTTTCTGTTTGCCGTGCAAGGTTTATATACGGTTTGGAGGGTGGGAGTCAATGTAGCCATGGTGTTTCATAATCTCTGTACAAATAGAAAACTAATGGTATTAATATTTCTGTCCCTAATACAGTTTTTGTTTGCTTCTGACAGAATGTAAGAAAATAGTACAGAATTTGTTGGGCAGTAAATAAGCTGAATTCCCAGTCCAAAACGTAATGTGAATTCCACTTTTTCTTGCTGGGAAACTTCAGCAAATGATCTGAAGTCTATTTGTGGATGTAGGAGTTCTGAGTAATTGTTTGCAATGAGCTTCATTATAAAATTTCCATAAAAGTGAGAAAGAGGCTTTGACTAAGCTCAAAAAAAAACCAGACCGTGCTTGCTGCCATGGGTATTATGACTTGGTAAGAGGAAAAGAAGCAAACAGATGCACAGACCTTGTGAGCGTGTACTGCCTGAGCGACTCCAAACTCCAGTGCGTGTAGGGACACTGGAAAGCTTGCCGAGTAAATATTGCTAGCAGAACGTTTTGGATTAAGGCAGCTCTGTCTCACCGATAATAATTGTATGACTCTGTATTAATTAGTGTGAACCACACTACTTTAGAGTAGAAGCAGCTGTTGTGTAAACCAATCTCTGAACAAAAATAGCCTTTTTCCCTTAATAAAGAGCATTTATGTCAGCGAGAAGAAAACCCTAGGGGAGTGGTGATCATGAGTTAATCACACCATTGGGGGTGGGGATTAGGAGCAGTCATTCCTGTCTCTTTCCTCCAACACAGGAGGAATGTGCAGCACATGATAGCCGCACCCCTACGGGCTCCTGATAGCCCAGTGCTGTCACAGAGGTTGTTTCTTGTTTGATGTCTGTTCTCTTAGGAATTGCTCAGACTCCAGCCAGAAATGCACATTCCACCTCTGATCCTTTAAAAATATCTCATAATGTACACAACTCCATGGACGATTTAGGGCAGTCATTATGTTTTGCATCATGTGATAGAAGACTCATTGGCCCTAGGAGGGGAGAAAAAAACCCTAGAAGCAAAAAGCTGAGTGACGAGATTCAGAATCCTCTTGAAAGGGAAGGGTCCGCAGTCGGGCACACTCAGGCCTTAGTAAATGCAGTGCCTGGACACTGACGGGGACAGACTGGAAGCCAGCAGTGTGGATACAGAACAGANCTGTGTAGCACAACATTAAACATTATATATACCCTGCGGAGTTGTAAGGAACACTGCCAATTTATAAATCATACTTCTGTCTTCCACACTTTTTATATATAATCACAAATAACTGGTAACATTTATAAAACTGGAAACATGTTTTTGTTACATTTTAATTTAGCATATGTCTAAAATTTGATGGCACGTTTAATATAATCTGTTTCAGTGATTTATCATTGCTTGTCTAGTCTTTACCCTGCAGAAACACTGACATAAATTACAGAGTTTAAAAGTAGAATAAAAAAAATTTCTATGATTGGCAGGTACACAGAGCCCAGTGTAACATTTATTTTCTGGTTAGTTTAAGTGGAAAATAAATTTTAATATAAGGAAATATTAAAAATTGTGAAATAGAAATGTAGAACTCTGGGAAACATTTTTAGTCACATAAAGGTTGTGTGGGTTTTGTTGTTCGATTGGTTTTAGTTTTTTTAAAGCACATTTTGGAGCTGAACTGTTTATTAGCACAACTTTTTGAACTGATAAGCAAAGAATTATGTTCTCTTATCTCTGTAATCCGGAGATGTTCAGCAGGTAACCAACGGATGTATCTCTGAAACCGTATTTTATGTGTGCGCTGGTTTGTAGCGCAAAGCGCGACAGCCTGGCAAGCAATGATTTGTAGCAGTCAGTGCACAATGTTAACATTCATTGTGCAAAGTCCATGTTAAGCCATGTCTGAGTGTCCTTGGGAGTATAAAGATAGGAGGAAGGAATTTTTAAAATACAGACACTTGTAAATTTCAGCTGCAAAACATGTCCAGTTGTCAGGCTGAAGTACACAAACAATTAGTTTTGTGTGGCAGGAGAGGACATGGGGAAGGATGACAGAGATTTTTTTTTTTTTAAGAGATCAGTTAAGTAGCATAACATCCCTTTTTCTAGGAAGTATTGAAATTGTGTTTACATTTAAAAACACTCTAGTTTCCTCTGCCCGCATGGTTTGCTCACCATCCCTCCTGCCACCTCTCTGCACCTTCCTGTGTGATGTTTCTGCTGAGTTCTTTCCTCATAGGTGTTCTTTTTTTGGGTTGGTAATTTTTGGGGTCTAAGCACAATTAGTGAATAGACAAATGTATGAGCAGCTGATATGTCTTATTTCTTATGTGATTTAGGTCTTATATTTAGATTCTATCATGTTTGGAACTCTTTTAGCTTTAAGCTATTTAAAGCTGCATCTGTGATTGAAATACTGCAGTTGGAAATCCTATTGCATAATCAAAACCTGGCATTTCTGAGTAGGTCAGATGTAGATGCGCTGTCCTTCCGCTCTGTACACTGTTCAGGAGGACACCACAGCTGGATGGAGATGGCTCTGAGAGCTCTGTTGCTCCCTTTGATTTGTGCTCTATGTGTAGGCGTTACAAGTGGCACAACCTCAATCTTTGCAGCTATGATAGAGGCATGAAATAAAAGGAAAATTCTATACCTGGAGGACACAGTTCCTGTTTCTGTCTTAGCTCTGTAAAGAACAGAGATTTTATATTTTTTTCCCAATTTTATGGTGCAGAACACATTTGCAACTTTTTTTTTTTTTGAAGTNTTTAAAAATATCTCATAATGTACACAACTCCATGGACGATTTAGGGCAGTCATTATGTTTTGCATCATGTGATAGAAGACTCATTGGCCCTAGGAGGGGAGAAAAAAACCCTAGAAGCAAAAAGCTGAGTGACGAGATTCAGAATCCTCTTGAAAGGGAAGGGTCCGCAGTCGGGCACACTCAGGCCTTAGTAAATGCAGTGCCTGGACACTGACGGGGACAGACTGGAAGCCAGCAGTGTGGATACAGAACAGACCAACCCAAACCATTCTGTGAATGACAAAGGGTTAATTTCCTGTCCCCCTCTTCTCCCTCTCCATTCCTCTTGGAGCTGTTTAAGAAACAGAGTCTTCTAATTGGCCAGAATGGAATATATTTAATCATTAGGGGGTTGATATATATATTTTTTTATTATTATTATTTTTATTGGATGCTGTGTCTCACCCTGGCCCCCTCC